>PVIA01012063.1:0-40323 GCA_004024845.1 Tonatia bakeri | reverse complement strand
CTCCGAGCTCCCACCCAAGCGCTGAAACTCAGGGGACCTGCTCCTAGTCACGTCTCAGGGAGGAGTTCCTTTCCATCCCCCTAGCCCAGAGCATGGCCATAGCTATTTAGCATATTCAAGCAACCAGCCCAAGGCTATAGGTATGTTAAATGACCATGCCATGGATTAGCTGCAAAGCTGCCCTGCACGTTCTTGCTCTATGTGCCCCTTCCTCCAACTCACACCTGTGGTGGGGGGGAAGAGGTAAAAAAAAACATCTTAGAATCTCTGGACACCTTGAGTTCTGGGCCCCATTTCAAATGTCCATTTGGGGTCCCCCCCTTGGCTGCACCCTGTAACAGAGTGGCCAAATGTAGTAAGTGTAATAGGGGTCCAGTGGCACACTCTCCTTTACCAGCCAAGTTAGGCAGTCAAGGTGTGCCCACAGTGTGGGCTGTGTACACACCTTTCCTGCAACCAAGGCTTGATTGCTATAAGCTACAAAGCAATTTGCAGTTTTCTGCTACTTATGCTGGGCTTAGAAGTGTCCAGGTGAGTCCAAGGTATGAACCAAGGCCAGCTGAATTGCTGATAATTTGAGTCTGGGTTTCCTTAGCAGTAGGCATGGAGAATGCCAAGGCCTGATGCTGTTTGTTTGCAAGAATTTAGTAAAATCTGAAATATGGTCCATGATAATCTATTTCTATGGAAAAAACACTGGAAATAGCCTGGGTGAGCCCACAAGTTGGGTGGAGCAGAGGCTCAGAAAATCATCAGAGTAGGGCAAAGAGTGTGAGCCAGGTTGATAGAGTCTCAGATACGATGCCTGCCTGCTGGCTCTATGGCTCTATGTATGGGGCCGGGGGCACGGGGGGAAGGGGTGGAACTCACAAAAGGAGCAATAGCCTCTGCTAGTACTTCTGTCTAGGAGAAAGTTTCTCAACAGCTATCACCCTGATGCTGGGCAATTTAGTTCCTCCCTGTGTGTCTCTAATGATTTTCAAGCTGCTATCCCTGTGCTGGAGCTCAGAGGGAGTGAGTTCGAGTTAAGTCTGTGTGAGCCCTTTAAGATGAACTACCCAAAACTCTAGCAGTTTGATGCGATTTTCAAACCTCGCTTAAACACCCGGCTGTCTGACTGACTGTAGTGAATTTCAAACCTCGCTTAAAACACACTGCGAACGGCTCGTTTAAACACGAGAAATCATCATGCATAGAAACAGTTTTTATTTAGGGAAGTCAGGAAGGGAGAAAACACTCTCCAAGTCGGAGAGCGCCCGGCTAACCCCCTCGTGGGCAGCGCCCCATCCCTTTGTCCCAGTGGGTTTTATTCTTGAATACCAATACAGTTTGCAAATTACAAGTAGTTAGCTTCTGAAAGGTGCTAGCAGATTTCCTACTGGGATGCTAAGCCAGAGATTTTGGGATTTTATCACTTAAAAAGACTACATGACTTAAAGCTTAGATTTGTTTCCTGCCCGTGACTTCATATTCTAATTAAAGAGCATCCTCCAGCAAGCAGATCTCACAGGGTCTTTGCATATTCTTTGTCCCAGGCCTGATTACCCCGGGGGTCCACCATCTCTGGTCTGAGCCGCCCCGTTTGCTAACCCCTGAGAAGGGCTGGAGACAGAGGCAGCAAGGAGACTTGGATTTCTCATATCTAAGTACAAAGACTCAGGCTAACAGGGGGCAGGGGTAGATCATCACCCCTTCCTTTCCACAGCCCCTTCATTTATTTCCACAGCCTCGTGAGTCTCATTCCACAGGCCTTTACGAGATCAGCTCCTGGTTTAGGTCACTCCTCTCTGAGGAGTATTACTCATCATTGGAAACTGATCTAGCATTTAAAGGCCAGGCACAGAACAGGTAGCATTCATGCCAGGGGAATAAGTTTTGTCTCCTTAGTGGCTCCTGATCTGGAGGTCTCTCACTCAGCCTAAGTCACAGGGGGTCACAGCTTTCTGAGACCAGGCAGGGTGGCCCTCAACAGCAGTTTATCTTCCACAGCCTCAATCCCCACTGGTTTTTACAGCCAGAAATTATCACTTACATTTCTAGCACTGGAACCCTAGGCTGTGAGGCTGGTTGTGATTGGAACCCCTTGCTCCTGAGAGATCCCTCCTGATTTTTATCTGCCACATGTGGGTGTGGGACTAACCTCTTCTGCTTCTTCACCCCTCCCACCAGCCTAGATGTAGTTTCTTCTGAAATTCCATAGTTGTAGGTTTTATATTTAACTTCTATCTGACAGTTCTGAATGATGGATGTTTAGTAGTTTAGTTGTAATTTAGATGTTGTGTGAGTAGGCACACCATGTTTACCTATGCCACCATGTACCGCACTCTAATTTAATTATTTTGCAATTTTTTGTTAATTATTTCCTGATTTAGGCACTGAGAGCGCTTAAAAAATTACTTTCCCCTTTCATAAAGCAGCTTGAAGTCTGAGATATTTTACATATGAAATATGAAAATATTAATGAAATTATTAAGGTGTGGATTTTTAGAAAGAAACATCCAGTTGTCTGGGAAAGGCTTCCTCTCAGACTTCACATCCACTTCTCAGGGTGTATTCTAGTGTATACTAACACATTCTAGTGTAAACTATATAATCAAGAGCACCACCACCTACTTCCAGCCTGAACAATGACAATAATATGGCTTTTGTTGGGGTGGTGTTTACATATCCATATGTGAACTGGAAAAATACAGAACTTCAAAAAGTAAAATTTCACTGTATACTTATGTCTTGTTCTCAAGGAAGTAAAATTTGTGATGAGTCAAAAGGTTGGGAAAGTCTAGATAGACAGTTTTTGTTTTTGTTTGCTTCCAGAAAAGAATAGAGGGAAACTATTGAGGTAAGGGACACAGTGCAGTAGGAAAGAGATGAAAAGGAAAGCAGTTCTGTCAATAGATGTTTCCTACTGGAAGATGGAACCAAATGAGTGGACTGGTTCTGGGATAAAGAACATCTTGGATAACAGGCAGAGACTATGAAGTTGTCTTCAGGAAGAGCACCATTCTGAGGTTTCTTTGAAGATTTGGTCTTTCTTTATATATTTCACCAATAGAAAAATCGCCATATATCAATAGAAAAGAACAGTATGAACTACAGGAAACATGGATCAAATGTTGTTTCCCAACTACTACATAGATGGTGATAGGTAGATGATAGATATATAGATAGATAGGTAGGATGGATAGATAGATGGTAGATAGATGGATAGATAGATGGTAGATAGATAGATAGATAGATAGATAGATAGATAGATGATAGATGATAGATAGATGATAAAAATGGATAATACAGGTATAACTATTTAGATAGATAAAACACAATAGTCTTATAATTGTTACTGGCAGCAGTAACTGATGCCTCAATCACAATTGTAGTTTGCCTCTGGGCTGTCTTCCTAGTCTGAATTCTATTAATGTGGTTTATACCTATTCCTTAAATATATAACTGTACAATGATTTCATAATTATAGATCAGAATCCTTCTAACATTGATAGCTTCCCTTTATGTGAAAGCTCACTTGGGAGTTTGGAGATAAACTGATCACATGCTATAGGGTTTGGCAGGGTGTACAACTTAACATCCTCTATTAATTTTCTGAAAGGAGGGAACATACATGTTGCCATTTGATAGACACAAGAACATGGAACCAACCACATGCATTATAAAATAGGAGCCAATATAAGATGTTTTTTATATAAAATGCATGTTTTAAGTAAAAAGAGAAAATTGACACCTCAGCATTCTATTCCCATCCCCCAAATATTAGTCCTTCTACCTCTGCTCTTATACATATCTTTTATTACACAAGGGATAGTATTAGATAGGAGACGATGCAACAGGAACTAGCCACTGTTAAAACATAACTAAGGACATTTTTATTTGATGGTCTAATTCAAAGTCATCCTAACTATGATAATTAGTTCTTCAAAAAGATGATAAGAAAAATGAAAGACAATCCTAGGGATTTTGAGTCTTTATCAGATCACATTCTTATTTATATGGTTATATCCTTTGATGGCATACTATTATTTTATAAAGTTTAGTAAAGTAAAAATAAGTTATAATTACTACTTATATAAATATCAAACTCTTTTTTATAGACATTGATGAAATTAGCCAGTTTTCTTTCTCCTTTCTGATACTACAGGGATCCAGAAATTATAATTTAAGTAGTACAGAAGTCAATAGCACTTTAATTCTCTCCCAAATATGACATGTAGCACTAAAAATGTGTATTTTGTCCTGGATGAGGTAATTTGACATGGTATGTCATGTACACTTAACTTTAAATTCATACTCCTCATTTCTGAAATGGAGACAGAATTCACCCCACAAGGTTATGGTAATATTTAGATGAGATGCATAAACAGAGAGACTAACATAGTCCTTGGAACACAGTAGGCCTTTTTATAAATATTAGTCATTTCACAAAGAGTGTTGCATGGTCCCTAAAGAGTCCAATGGACAAGTGTTTTAATAATCCACAATTCTTGATCCTAACTTATAATCATCAGGGCTTAAGCTAGAATTATAATTTCAGTCCATTTCAAGCTTCCCTAGGGAATCAGCAATAGCCAGTTTGAACAATTATTCTGCTTTGTTTAGAGCCATAAATCATTTCATACAAGAAACTAGCTGTACTTCACCAAAATGGTAAGCACCATTGAACTTTACTGAATTGAGACAAACTACATACTGAAAACTTCTTATCAGCTAGGTTTCAACCTGACCTGAACAAAACATATAACATTTACCCTGCCAATAATTTTGACAACAGTTTATTGTGCCAAATTGTAACTCATAGTGGTAAATTTTCAATCATTCTGACAGGCAGCAGCAAAATAATTTTGAGCAGCGGGAATTTCCTAGTGGCTCAGAAATAATGTCCTATACATGTTATATGGACAGCCTAAAAGATGAAGCTGGCTTGCTTTAGGTCTCCCAGCACATCTGTTTGTATATGGATATATTTTGTTAGAAGTCTACAAATCATAAGACATTAGAAAAGATTAGATTTGCCAATAAATCTCCAACAATGAGGTTTACACAAGAGCCTTATGTAACAAAAATACTTCTCCAGCAATGTTAGACAGGTGTGCTATTTCTAGTGACTGATCCATTAGTGCACCCTCTCCAAGCATCCTTCCCTCTACTAAATGTGTGAAACCTCTGAAGCTAACTTAGTAATAAGAAATGCTTGGAATTTTGTGGAAGCATGATAAAAGATGGTGAAGAGTTTTGAGGAATATTTACTTCCATATACAGATTAAGCGAACCTTTTCTAGGAACTTGGTCTCAAGTTCTCCAACTCTGTTTTAGTAACTACTGCCCCAAGGTTAATTTTTGCTTCTGGGAGTTCTGTTAGTTTGTGTTCTGTTAGAGAACATCTTCTTTTCTCATGGTGGATTATTAAAGATGTGAATTTATTTAGTAGATTTAAATATAGGCACACCTCAGAGATATTTTGAGTTGCATTCCAGAACACCACAAAGAACTGAATATTACAAGAAAGCAAGCCAAAGTGTTTTGTTTTCCAGTCCTTATAAAAAATTATGTTTACACACTATACTGTAGTGTATTAAGTGTGCAATAGCATTATATATAAAATATGCATATCTTAATTAAAATGTTTTTTTGTTGAAAAAGATAACCATCACATGACAATACAGAGAGTCATATCTTTTTGCCGGGAAAGGTCTTGACTCAGTGTTGATGGCTGCTGATTGATCAGGGTGGTGGTTCCTGAAGGTTAGTGTGTCTGGAATTTTTAAAAATAGAACAACAATAAAGTTTGCTGCATCAACTGACTCTTCTTTTAGGAATGATTTTTATGTAGCATGTAATGCTGTTTGATAGCATTTTACCACAGTAGGCCTTGTTACAATATTGGAATAATTCTTCCCAAACCTTGCTGTCACTTTAGTTTGTGTAATGTTCTAAATCCTTGTTATCATTTTAACAATCTTGACAATGTCTTCATCAAGAGTTGGTTCCATCTCAAAGAAACACTTAGTTTGCACGTCCATAAGAAGCAACCCCTCATCCATTAAAGTTTTATCATGACATTGCAGTGATTCAGTGACACCTTCACGCTCTACTTCTAATTCTAGTTCTTTTGCTATTTCTACTACATTTGTAGTTATTTCCTCCAATGAAGTCTTATACCCTTGTGAAAGTCATCAGTGAGGGTTGGAATTAACTTCTTCCAAACTCCTGTTGATGTTGATAGTTTGACCTGTGGCCATGAAACACAAAGGTTCTTAATAGTATCTCTCAGAGGTTAATAAGTCCCTCTCTTTCTGAACCAACTAGGAAAATGGGAACAGAGTCATAGGTGGAGAGCAGGATGACAGCTAGTGGGGCAGGGGAAGCTGAGGGGTAGAGGAATTGAGCAAAAATGAGAAAGAACTCATGGACATGGAAAACAGTGTGGTGATTGCTGGGGGAGAGGGTATAAGGGGACTAACGGGTAATGGAAAAAAATAAAGACTAAATGATGAATGAATGAATGAATGAATGAATGAATGAATGTCCCATGTGCATGCATTATGAAAAAGATATACTTTAGTCAGTGCAAATATTTCTGTTCCTACCTTTGCCCAAATGGAAAGCGTGGGTGAAGGCTATTATTTTAGATATTTCTAATGAAAGTACCTGGTGGGTGAGCTTCCCTTTCCAGGGTGTCTCTTAGAGTTGTTATTGGACATATTCAGTCTTCTGGAGCCTTTGATCCTTAGAACTTCTCATATTGGTATATATTTAGAAGTGTGGGTTTTCCAAGGACACATAGTCATGACTCTCCTGCTAGCATGAACTTGTTCAATTATTCACAAACAATCATGAAGGGGCCCTTCAGTTAGAGTGAGGACTAAGGTGTCAGGATGTATGGAAGTCACAGTTTTTAGAGTCAGATTTGGATTTTCTAATAAATAGCCTGATATTTCTTCTGGTGGCCTGAAATCAGCCTATCTCTCTATCTGTTTGAACAGCAGCACACAACGTGAGGTTTGTGCCATAATCAGTTGTCCAAAGTGAACTTTTCAGCCTTTTGTCACAAGTTACAGGTGGCAGCTATAGCTCTCAAATGTGTGGATGTTACATGGATGATAATGCCCAAATCTTTGAGAAGTAAGCTTCTGGCCATTTGGTACTTCCCAAATTTTGTGTTCACGTTCCCAGTGCTATTCCTTGTCTGCCATGCACGGAAAAGTAAAAAGACATTTTGTTTTGTGTTGTTTTGCTTTTAAATCTGAAAATTCTAAAATGGCAGTGCTGAAAACCTCCTCCCCCCCTCCAAGGCTAAGGCTGAGAAAGTGACCTTTGGACCAGAAGCCACTAAGGAGACAAGCTTACCTCCCTGGCAGGAGCACTTCTGCTCCTTTTACTTCATCCATAACTGACCCCCAATGCTTGGTCGGTTAGCCAATGATGGGTATGATTCCCCAAAGAGGGGAGTGATCTAAGACAGGCACAATCACGTCAGAGGCCCCCAAGGAAGGACTTTGGGGGCTACAGCAAAAGGGGGTGATGGACCCTCACCCCTCGGCTTTGACAAAGACTGAGTCCTCATTCTGTCTGTGAGAAGTCTCCTAATCTCTTGGCTGCCTTACTTCCCCTGACTGACTTAAGCCTGAAACAATGACAGAGGGTGGTGCAGCCCTGTGCTGGAAAGGGCGGGCTCCCCAGGCAATCAGGCCTAAGAAAGAATATGTAAAATCCTGTGAAACCTGCTTTGTTTAGAATGCTCTCAATTAAATGATAAGGGTCCAAGCAAAAAGTGAGTTTGTTCCTCAAAGTTTTATAGCTCTTTAGCTCTCTGACCCTGACTCAAAATAGGCCCTCAGAGTTTTTTGTTATCTATTGTTTGATCCTTACTGCCTGACGGTGATTACTGAGCTTTACCGGTATTCCAGTGCAAAATGAACCTAATAAAAGCCCATTGAGGAAATGGCTCTTAACCCTTCTCCTTTGAGAGATTGACCACCTTTCCTTCCCATGCAGATCATGTCTTGGCAGACTAATTCTCATCCAGGGCGGCCAGGGGGAGCCTTGTAGGCAGAGTCCCCCCAACACACACACACACACATGGCAGTAAGCCATTTTTTCTTCAGTTTCCTGGAAAGCCTTCTTGATAATCTCCAGTCCAAGTCAGGGCTCACTGTTCACCCGCTTTAAGGCCTCACATAGAGGTTTTACCATAAGTCCAAAACTGGAGATGAAATGCAAAATCCCAACCATTCTGAGCAATCCATGTTATTGCCTTTTTGTGTTTAGGATGGACACCCTTGCACGGGCCTCTGGAGATCAAGAATAATTTTCTCTATCCTTTAGTTAATTCAAACCCCAAATATTTTACTCAGTGTTGAGAGATTTGTGCTTTCTTTTAAGAAACATATACCTTCTATTTGCAAAAACAAAATACAAAAAATAAAGTTATGACTTTTTATCCAGTTTTCCTTTGTTTTGCTAACTATTAGGATATCATTTACATAGTGAAGCAAAACTCCCTTCTGTAATTGGAGTCCTCTTAAGTCCATACCAGGACTTCCCCAAACAATGTTGGAGAGTTCTTAAAGCCTCATGGCAACATAGTTAACAGTGGTGTTTACTTTTTTGCTCCCATCTCTTTCCATTCAAAAGCAAATCTTTCCTAGAATTCTGGACTTAAGAGAATGCACACACACAAACAAACAAAAATACACCCTTTAGATTCTGTACCACAAACCAACAAAAGTCCCCAGATAAGGTGGTCAAGAGTACATAAGTATTTGGAACTGCTGGCTGGATGTCTTTCACAATTTGATTTATGAATCTCAAGACCTTAGAAAACTGCTATTCTACCATACCAGTTTTCCTAAATAGCAGCATGGGAGAGTCAAATAAGCAGACATTCTAAGAATGTAATAACAAGGCTACCACCTAGCTTGTTTCTTCAGAAGATGTTGCACTGGGCTCAGAGTTTTAGCATGTAGTTTTGGTTTTGCCTATAGCAGGGCAGCAGTTCTGGCTCTTCTAAGCCTCCTGTCAGGCAACCAAGGCTTAGCTGCCTAAACATGTCCTCCAGGACATCGGACTTAGCTTCCTGTTCCCTACCAAGAAGGGTAGCTTAGAAGGCACAAGTTTGTTCTAATGGTACCTCATGCCCAGTTTTCCCTGACCAAAAGTCATGTTAGCATTAAGTTTGTTCAATAGATCTCTGCCTTTGAGGATGGGTTGCCCAATCCCAGTCTAGATCTTGTAAGGAGGGATTATTCATAAGCCCTTCCAGACTTTCCAGTGACAATCATGCTATTTCGATTTAGTTTAGTGAGTTCATTTAAAACTGAATTAGTAACTCCAATATCAATCAAAAAGTCTATTTTTCTTGTTTCCACTGATAGAGTAACCCAAGGCTCCTGGTGGAGATGAGAATGCAGTCTATCTTTTCAAGATGATCCTGTTACAGAACAACAAGTGGGGACCTAGGATGATATACTATTACTGAAAGGAACCCCCCAGGTTTGTTATGTCTGGCACCAGAGAAAAGACACCTCTCAATGCCAGAGATTCATGAAAAGGAAAGGAAATGTTTATTTAATGCTATACAGACTTAAGGCAGTGACCTAATGTTTTCATCAAGATCCCAAAGTCCCTTAAAACATCCACAAACACACATAGTTCTTCCTTCCCCTTTTGCCCAGTCTGGGGTACTGTATCTCAGGAAAAAAAATAGAAGTCTGTGGCTCAGGTAGCTCCTGGTTCTTTCCAGTAATCCGTCTAGGCTGGTAGGCCTCCTCCGGTTCCCAGCACCATCAGCTGTGTTGCCGGGATCTCTGCTAAAGCCAGGTGGTGGTTCCCCCTTCTAAAGCTACGGGGGTCCCCACTCTGGCAAAGCTGCATGGTTCTCCTTTCTATTGCCGCAGCCAAGTGGTCCTCCCTGCACAATGGCCATGGGAGTCTCCACTCTGCCAAAACTGCGTGGTTCTCCCCGCAATGGCTGCCACGTCTCAGTTTAAATCCCCACACCAATCTTCCTCTGCAGCCCCATTTCCAACTCCTCCTACAATCAGTTACACCTTCCAGCACTCTCTTATCCTTTCAGTTTTACTGGACTGCCATAGTGAGTCTGGGCAGGCATGGCCCCATGTCCTGGAGCCAGTCATCTTCAAGCTCCCATGCAGGCGCTGCAACTTGGGGGACCTGCCCCCAGTTACGTCTTGGTGGGGAAGTTACTTCCATTCCTGTGGCTCAGAGCATGGCTACAGCAATTTAACATATATACATAACCAGTTAAATGTTACAGATATGTTAAATGACCACACCAGAGGTTAGCTGCAAAGCTGTTGCTATGCAAAACAGCTCTCAATGGCCCTGCTCCATGTGTCCCTTCCCCCAGTCTACAACTGTGGGGGGAGGAGGGAGGACATTCTAATATTTCCTGAACACCTTGAGTTCTGGAGCTCATTCCACATCCCTATTTGGTGTCCCCCCTCTTGGCTACACCCTGTTACAATCCCTCAGACCCCTTATTCATCATTATTTTTGTTCATCTCAGGCACAAACAAGGTTTTTCTTTTTCTTTTCAAGGCTGCTTATTCAAGCTTGAAAACTCTTTCCTCCAGTGGCCTTCTAGTTTTCAGTGAACACACTGTTTCAGACCCACTTTATGGTGTCCCTTTTTGTATGTTTTTAAATCTTTGTCTGAGGATTTTTTATTTTAATAATTAATTAATTAGTTAATATTTTATTGTTGTTCAAGTACAGTTGTCTCCATTTTCACCCCACCATGCCCAGATTTTTATTTTTTATTTTAGAGAATGCAGAAGGAAGAAAGAGAGAAAAAGAGAGAAACATTAATGTGAGAGAAACATTATTCAGTTATCTTTGGCAGGCTTCCAACCAGGAATCAAACCCTTAACCTAGACATGTGCCCTTACTGGGAATTGAATTTGTAATCCTAACATATTGGAAAGATTTTCCATCTAACTGAGCCACCTTCACAGGGCTAGGGTGTCCCTTTTGAAAAGTGTCTTTTTGGGGACCTCTCTTGGTTCCCTTGGGACCCAGGACTTCTACCTTTGGAATGATTTCTTTTTTGCAGGGGGGTGCGGGGAGCAGTTCTGGTTCTCCCAAGAGTGCTGCTGCTAGAAGAAAAGCCTGCTGTTTCATTTCCCTGTGTTCCTTTTCATCCTGTGCTTGGCCCCAGCTGGTAAAGACCTTAAAAGCCATCTCTACCAATTGAGATATAAACATTCTATACATACCCTCTAGTTTTTGGAGATTTCTCTGGATGTCCAAATCACTTTGGATGACAAAAGTTTGATTTACCAATTTAAAAGTACCAGGGTCCCCAGAATCTCTGTATATTAATGGCAGAGCTCAGAGATTCTTTTTAAACATTGAGGGGGGTTTTCTTGTTGCCTTTGACAAAGCTTTTAGACCACATTAAAACTTTACTGCTTTGGTACCCCTTTCTTTAATCCTACTAAAAAGTAGCTTCAATAATTTTCAATCCTAATTCTTTCCCCTTAGTTCTTTCTCACTAGTTCGCACCCTAGCCAGGATCCACTGTGAGCATTGCAGGGAAAGCTATGGTCTCACAGGGTTGCCAGGGTTTTGGATTGCAGCCCGTTGGCCTCTTCTGTAGTCTTTTCTATCACTCTTCTCTTTTCTTCTGCAATCAAGAAAGTCTTCAACAAGTATTGAAAATCAATTCACTTTGGGATATAGGTGGCAAAGATGGAATAGAATAAATGTTCCATTCTCTTGAGATCATCTTGGTAAGTGGGAATGTTGTTCTTCCAGGTGTACAAATCACAAGCAGAAAACTGGGAACACATGCTTGCCAACCCTTCTGTGTCCCATTGAGCATTTACTCTTCCCATCTTCATTTGTCTCACAGGAGAATGACACAGACACTGGCCTGCAGTGTCCACGGCATTATGGATGAGATATGAGACAAATTAACATGGACTACTGAGTCCTGTGTAGGAAAAAGCATGGCACAGCTACTCTATCAAGAGGAGAGTGCCCCAACCCTTGCTTTGACAAGCTTTATTGGGTTTTGATTTGCACAGGAATACAGGTAAAGTTCATTAATCATTGTCAGGCAGTAAGGATCAAACAATAGATAGCATACAAAGAACTACAAGGGCTTATTCTGAGTCAGAGTCTGTTAGCTAAAGGGCTACAAAATTTTGGGAAACAAACTCATTTCCTGCTCAGATCCTTATCATTTAATTGAGAGCATTCTTAGCAAAGCAGGTTTCACAGAACTTTAGGTATTCTTTCTTAGGCCTGATCACCGGAGGAACCCACCCTTTCCAGCACAGGGCTTCACCACCCTCTGTCATTGTTTTAGGCTTAAGTCAGGCAGGGGAAGTAAGGCAGCCAAGAGATTAGGAGACTTCTTGCAGACAAAATGGAGACTCAGGCTGTGTCAAAACCTAGGGGTGAGGGTCCATCCACCCCTTTTGCTATAGCCCCCCAAGTCTTACCCTGGGGGCTCCACATGATCATTCATGTCTTAGGTTGTCTCTCCCTTGAGGAATCTTACTCATCATTGGCTAGCCGATCAAGCATTGGGGGCCAGGCAGGGTGAAGTAAAAAGAGCAGAGGTGGGGCCCCTGCCAGGGAGATAAGCTTTGTCTCCTTAGTGACTTCTGGTCCAAAGGTTGCTCACTCAGCCTTAGCCATGGGAGGGTTACAGCTTCTGAACCCAGGCAGTGCTGTTCCCAACAGGAGATTACTCTCTTCTATTGGAGTGGCTCCCTGGCCAAACTGAATGCTCAGCTACACAGGAGAGGAGGAAACCATTTCCCATTCCTTCAATTTATTCTGTTTTCCTTCATGTCAGGCAAGAATGAGCGAGGCCTCCACCTGTAAACCTTGACCCAGCTTCTGCATCCTGTCCATCCCATGTTACAGGAGGTGAAGTGAGAGCATTCATTTTCTGAATTAGATCCGCATGTCTCTACTCTTGAAAGTCAGGAAACACTTATTTTTTTCCTTTACCTTGCTGGGAAATTTCCCTCTGAACTATAATCCTGTACATGTTATATATCAGCTTACTCTGACACAATAGCATGAAAGCTTGCCCATGGGGATCTTATGCCATTTTCCTTCCTTGTCAAAAAATAGCTTCGATTAAAAATGGTGGTATAATTTAAGGATCTATTTATTGGTTACTGTTCCCCAGAGCCAAGGAAGTATTGTGGCCATACTGTATTGCAATGCAACACCATCTTTTTCCTTTTCATGGGTCCATAGCCAAAAATTTACCAATTTTGTAAAGTGTATCCCTGTATGTTGGAATTGAGCTCGAATTTTCTGTTGATTTAAGTTATGATGACCAGATGTGAAAAAATACCAAATGTATGAACTAGTTTACTAGATTACAAACAAATAAAATATGATTTCTAAAGGCTTTAGTCCTTCAGTTTCATTAGGGATAGTTGCTCCAAAACTCAATGTCCTGTTTAAGCAGAACCATATGCCCAAAGGGAAAGAACTTTAGTGCCATCACAGGCAAACTCTGCTATCTTCCAGAAATGTCTTACAAGCTAAGTTCCTTGTTTCCTTCATTGCAGAATCAATAGCCCTGCAGCCAGAGACATCCAACCAATAGGCAAACACTCAGGGCTATTCCTGGGAAAATGAAACTCAGGCAGCTGCTGGACAGATTACAAAGTTGACTACCTGCCATGGGCCTATGTGCCACCAGTGAGATGTCCATTAGGAATAGCCCTTCTTAGTCCCTCAGAACTGTTATAAAACTTGAAACAGTGTTCAATTGCCTAACACACAGTAAGCTAATTATACTGCCTTTGGATTGAAGTGAAAGAAAGCAGGTCTTTATTGCAAAGGTGTCAATTAAGGAGGATGGGCAGCTAATACTCAAAGACCAGTGTTCCCCAGTGGCTTATAAGTGAGTCTTTTATTGGCAAACAATCTGATTAAGGATTCAGACTGGGGTGATTATCTAGTTATGATGAAAAATTACACTATTTTCTTAATATGATATATTTCTCCCCTGACATCATCCTGTCCAGGGTCATTGTAACTGAGGTTGGGAGGTCTCCCTGCTTGTAAATAACCAAAGTTATAGAAAACATCTTGGGATAATGAGTCAGTGATATTATCATAAGAGGGGAAACACAGATCAAGCCATCTTGTGCTTAATGGACTACATTCTTTTGTTGTCTTATACAAAGTATACTTTCATAATCTTCACTGAAACTTACATTACAGGACGGCCTTCCAGGACATGACTAACATTTTTTTCTTAATTTTTAGTTACCATCTGCTTTGTCACAAACAAGATAGTTACAACCCTTAAAATGACTAACTCAGTAACTTTAAAAATTAAATTCTAGGGTTTTTTTTTATTGTTGTTTTATGATTTGTTATCAGTTTCATTACCTGAATTAGACACTGATATAAGAAAGTATATAATACCCATAGTGTGAACTACATACAACTATGTAGAAAGCTTATTATATTTCATTTCAGTATGTGGAATTCCCAACTCATTATTATTATTATTTTCAACGCTTTATGTTAAATGGAGAGTGTTGTGCATCACTCCATGATTTGCATGAACAAGATCACACTATTGAAAAGATAGTGCATCACAGTGGTTAAGAATGAGGGCTCTAGAAATAAATAGCCAGGGTATTGGAAGCTTTATTATAGACAAATTACTTGAACTTTATATGCCTCAAGTTCCTCATCTATAAAATAAAACAACAGTACTTAGCTTTTAAAATATTTGTGAGTATTATGATTCAATATACTAAAAAACCTTTGAATCAGTGGCTGGCAGTTACTGAGCACAATAAATTGAGTTATTGTTATAGTCAATTATTTTGATACCCAGAAAAATAAGTAGTACCTATCCACCTGCCTCAGAGAAATATACCTTAATCAATTAATTCCTATAGATAACACTTTTAACACTAGTTCTATAAGTGGAACCTAATCAACAAAATAAACAAGCAAGCAAAATATAACTAGAGACATTGAAATAAAGAACAAAGTGAGAGTAACCAGAGGGGAGGGGGGAAGAAGGGAAAGGTTTGTCAATGAACATGTATAAAGGACCAATGGACAAAGCCAAAGGGGAGTAAGATTGATGATGGGAGGTGGGGCTGGTAGGGTGGGGGAAAATGGTGGTGGGAAAATGTAGACAACTGTATCTGAACATCAATTAAAAAATATGAACAAATTGACGGTAACCAGAGGGGAAGGGAGAGAGGGATAATGGGGGGAAATAAGGCAAGGGCCATCAAAGAACATGTATAAAGAACATAAGGACAAAGCCAAAGGGTGTAAGTACAAGGGTGAGAGGCAAGAATGGGTGGGGCAGGGGGTGTGGTGGGGAAAACTGTACTTGAAAAACAATTTAAAAAGTTGCAAAAAAGAACCAAAGCATTTTGGTAAACAAGCTTCTTGGCTTTAGAGAGTAATTCATAAATTCACACAACAGGTACTTACTTCACCTAAATCAAATACGCTTATGGGAGGAAGATCATCCAACTCTGTTTCAATATTTTAAGATGCTTTCTATATTCTGACAAGATGATTCTGAGCCATGACATAGATTTACTCCAGCAACTCTTTTCAGGGTGAGGTACTAGAATAAAAAAGGATCTGTTGAACAGGGATAACGTATGTTGACTTGGAAATATGAATAACTCTGGCTATAATCTGTTTCAACCACAGCCCCTGACAAAAATGTTTTGATTTTATATGTACATCTTTTAAAATTTTTATCGAATTTAGTATGATGATATTGGTCAACAAGATTATACAGGTTTCAGGTATACAGTTCTGAGATACATCATCTGTATATTGTATTGTCTGTTTGCCACCCAAAGTCAAATCTCCTTCCATCATCATTTATTTTTCCCTTTGTCCCACCCTACCTCCTCTACCTTCTTTTCCTTCTGGTAATCACCATACTGTGTACATCTTGAATTCCAAAACACACACATATATGATATTTTTTTAGCATTTCCTTAAAATTGAAAATTTAATTTCAATATTTTGTCACTTAATATAAACCAAGAGCCTTCTGATAATTATGCAATACAATATCTTTTGGACTAAACCATGGGAAAGTCTAAGCCCTCTGTTATATGATTAAACTATTGAATTTACATTTAGTATTATAGTTCAGCTGAAGCAAAGTAACTCAAGGGAATGGAATAAATGATAAATTAACATATAAAAACAGAGAGTAAACTGAAAATCAACAGGGAGATGAAAGGCAACCAATAAAAGTGAATTTTCTTGGCAAATGAAAACGTTTTAGATAGAAAAATAAAATGTATAATGGAAACATACTGGAGTTCAACATAAGATCAGGAGACAGTATTTGCTGAGTTATTCCATGTAACCCAAATTATAGTGTAAGTATTAGCTTAGTAGATATTTAAGTAGCATTAACCAGAATAAAGTAAACATATCCATTCACAATTGTATGTCAGTATTCTTCCTTTGCCTAGAGTGAGGCCAGACTTAGGCTAAAAGGCATTAGGAGTATGCTGATTTAATGCCTTTCATCACACTTACAGTTCTCTGGGCAGGGCCGGCTAGTGAAAACGCATGTAAAGGGCGCACTGTGAGCTCTAATGTACAAGGCATTAATAATATATGAGGAAGACAAAGGAATACTACAAACAATAAACTCTAACTGCCCTGAACCATGTTGTGATGTAGCCCTTTCCCCCGTACAAGTCACATCACATTTTTCTCTTGTGGCTAAAATGTCTTGCACTTATTCTCACTAAGCTTATTCTGGGTGGACAGGTCCTATTTCATGAGTCTGCATTGTATTTTAAAAGTTGTATCATCTTGCCCTGGCTGACGTAGCTCAGTGGATTGAGCGTGGGCTGCGAACCAAAGCATCACAGGTTCGATTCCCAGTCAGGGCACATGCCTGGGTTGCAGGCCACGGACCCCAGCAACTGCACATTGATGTTTCTCTCTCTCTCTTTCTCCCTCCCTTCCCTCTCTAAAATAAATAAATAAATAAAATCTTTAAAAAAATTTTTTTAAAAAGTTATATCATCTTGATGTGAGCATATAAGGAGAGAATGATTTTTTATCTGTGGAAATATTTTATCTGGACCATTCTTGTATCTTTTTATAAACATGTCACTAGCAGATAGATTTCCAGATGACTCAAGAGACCACAAAGAGAATCTAAGTCACCTAATTTTCTCTGTTATCAAAGATTTTTGGCCTTTTTGGAGATGATTTACCTAAATTAAATGTGTATTTGCAAGGAAAGGAAAAAGTTATAAAAGCAAATCTAAAATGAAATATAGGAATAAAGCAATTGAACATTTTATAAGGAGAAAAACATTTTTTTTTTTAATTTCTAGGTGAGAAATATCTGTGGGACAATGGAAAGGCAAATCTAAGAGGGTAATTCACAGTATTACAGGCCTATCAAAAAAAAATCTCAAATAAACAATATGACTTCACACATAAAGATACTTGAAAAAGAACAACAAAGACCAAGGTGAGCAGAAGGAAGAAAATAAAAAAAAGATTAGAACAGAAATAAATAAAATAGATCTAAAAAATGATACAAAATATAAATGTATCCAAGAGCCCATACTCTGAAAAGAATAACCAGATTGACAAAACTATAACCAGAATCATCAAGAAAAAAGAGAAAGGACCCAAATAAATAAAATAAAAAATGAAGGAAAAGAAATAACTTGACACCAAAGAAACACAAAGGATTGTAAGAAAATATTATGAACAATTATATACCTATAAACTGGACAACCTGGACTAAATTGAAAAGTCCTAGAAACATACAATTGTCCAAAAATAAATAAGGAATAATAGAAAATCTCAACAGACAGATTACACCTAATGAAACTGAAGCAGTGATCAGAAAACTCCCAACCAACAAAAGTCCTGGACCAGATGGCTTCATAGGTGAATTTTACAAAAGATTTTGAGAGGAACTAACACATCTATTTCTCAAACTATTTCATAAAACTCAAAAGGAGGGAGGGTTCCCAAACTTGTTTTATGAGGACAGCATTATCCTCATTCCAAAAACAGATAAAGATACTACAAAGAAAGAAAATTATAAGCCAATATCTTTGGTGAATGTAGATGATAAAATCATCAACAAAATATTAGCAAACCTAATACAGCAATGCATCAAAAAGATGATACACCATGATCAAGTGGGAATGCAAGGTGGGTACAGAATTCTCAAACTAATAAGTCTGATTCACATGATAAACAAAATGAAGGATAAAACCACATGATCATATTAATATATGCAAAAAATTTTTGATAAAACCCAGGACCCATTTATGATAAAAACTCTTAGTAAAATGGGAATAGAGGAAACATGTGTAAACATAATGAAAGTCATATATGATAAACTGACAGCCAGCATCATACTCGAAGGGCAAAAAATACAAGCACCCTCTTTAAGATCAGGAACAACAGAGAGATGTCCGCTTTCACCTCCCAAGCTTGAATCCCTTTGACAACTTTCCCAAAAAAATCACTCAACACATAAACACCTCTGTTGATGGAGAGCTCATTGCCTTCAGAAATATGTCATTTTTTAAAGCTGTTACAGAAATAAAAAGCTAAATAGATCTCTGATATATTTCTTGTATTTTTATTATTGGGGAAAGTTTAATCAGTTTCAATTACTTAAAAAGACACATGTTGTAAAACATTTGCCATTTGTTGCCCCAAGTGTCTTCTGTCCAAGCTAAATACCCTCCATTTTATGTAAAAATACTTTATTCATTCCACATCATCATCTAGAAATATTTTTGTTGTTCAAGATGACCCTTTGTACTGATTTCCTGATGCTCAAACTACCCAATTCAGTCAAATTAAATATTACTTATCCACATAGCATCCACCTCTTACTCTTTTCATAGCATTTTCCATGTTTTGTTATCCTTGTAACTTTCAGGCTTCACACTGTGGAGTCATAAAAAGCAATGACCATGAGTTTGCTTTCATATTTTCAGTGAAAAAATACCACACATAGGTTTCAATTTCTGGTGCTGAATTGAATGGGCCTTTGAAATGGAACTTGAAAATCAAACCATGAATATAATTAAATTCCTCACTAAAAGTAATGTGGCTCTTCTTAGAGCCTACCTCTAAAAGACAGCATCTAATAATTAAGTTGTACACCCCTTCAAATTATGAGTTTTCATACTGTGCAATGTTGGCATTGAACATTAGACTGTATTGCAATTGTCATTGAATTGGGAATTATCATTTCCAAGCCTACCTCTCAAGGAGAGGTGAATCTCCTTGATGTTTTGGATTTCCTTGTCCTCAGAACACCAATGGATCTGCTTTGATGAACCTTTAACCTTTAACACTTTATCCAGTTCACAAGATATATGCCAATAACCGAAGTGAATGTGGATTCATGTAGTCCATTGTTTCTGTTCCAATGTGTATTTTTCAGCCTCAATATAAAATACCAAAAGCTGCAATGTTCTTTGCAACATGCTGGAAAAAAAAAGGAAAAATGAATTGCTTTTGAGGTGAAAGTAGTTATGAAACAAGCTTAGGAAAAGAAGTCTCATTTTGAAACTCAAAAGAAATATGAACAATGCCAGTTATAAATGTTGGTTTACATTCAAGGCTTAAAAGAGTGAGTGTTTGTATTCTGAAAATGTTCAGAGAATTTCACAGAGATCCTCATTTAGGAAAATGCTATAGGAAGAGGCCATTGTGAATTCTCAGCATGCCTGGGGGGGAATATATCTAGTTATAGTACTTTTTTTTTTTTTTTTACAGTGTGCTTGTGATATATCAGCACAGCCTGACCAAATGCTTTATTAATTCAGAAGGTGTCATGACTTTAATTTATTTTATATCTTTTACTATTCAGGCCAAATATTTTACTAATTATCACATGTGTTTCAACAATTGAAGCATACATTAAAATACTTGACATGCTACCCATTAATCTACATGTTGCAGCCCACTGTGAAATTTGCTGATGGACTTTCACATATTATAGACCCATCTTTGAATTTTGATGATTTGGTTCAATATTGTTAGCAGAGAACTTGCCTTCTTGGGGAATGCATTGCCTATTAAATGTGACACGCTAGGGTGATAGGGATGTGTTTTGATTTACCAATTGAGTTTATAATTGTATACACTCCACTAATCACAAAGCTTTCTCCACTGAAGGAGACTTTAGCTCCTGTGCGTTTAGGTTGTAAAAGAGCTTTCTTTGTTTCATTTTTAGACCCCAAAATGACACAAAATCTTCCTTAAGACCAGAGGAATATTATTTAAAAATCCTTTGTAACACTTTTTTTCCTTTTTAAAAATGTAATATGTAAAAATCTTACAAGCTATGTTAAATAAAACAGTCTTCAGAAACTAGAAGTTACAAAGAAAAAAAAACTTGGAATAAAATCCTCAAAACAGGCTCTGGAAGATTCAAAGTAATATACTGCACCCTCATCGGCATTATTTGTTATCATCTATATATTGCCAGATAAATTTAGGAATTACGTAACAACCAAAAATAGCTTATTTAACTTTTTTATCCTATTGTGATGACCTCCCAGATGGGTTTATATTTTGGGCAGGGAATGCTTTTTGAATTATACCTGTTCAATTATTGAAACTTCAAGAAAAAAGAGCAAGGGGACCTCTCACACCACCATTTCTCTGACAATAATAATAATGTGTATTATTATTATCATCATCATCATCATCATTTAATTTTCCTGTCATTTTAATCTGGAATCAACACAACATTAATCCTGCATGTTAGCCACTAAGGGAATTACCTGAGTATGTGCATAAGTATTTACATAACAGATATTTCTTGAGCTCCCTAATAAGCATTAATCATTTGGTGGAATACACTGCCCCCAAAGCACCGGCTGGAAAACATACATGACATTGAGAAACATAAAACAGTTTATCAGATATTACAATATGAATTTTCAGTAAATATAGTGTACTAAAATAAACACAGAGCCTGAGGTAAATTAGCGTCAGAAAAAGATCACTGAATGTATCCATTGTATACATTATATTCAAGTTATGCTAAACTCTAATCTCAGCCCTGGAATCACAAAGCCCTGTGACCCAGGGAAAGTTTTAAATTCTCTCTGTGCCTCAGTTTCCTCATCTATACATGGGAGCTCATACATTATGAGAAGTAAATGATAAAAGAGACACTGTATATGTCTCAAATACTGAGTGCCTAACAGTAATTATAATAATAAATATGTAATTTTATTAATACTATTTTTTAAAGATTTTATTTATTTATTTTTAGAGAGGGAAGGGAGGGAGAAGAGAGAGAGAGAGAAACATCAATGTGCAGTTACTGGGGGCCATGGCCTACAACCCAGGCATGTGCCCTGACTGGGAATCGAACCTGTGATGCTTTGGTTTGCAGCCCACGCTCAATCCACTGATCTACGCCAGCCAGGGCTATTAATACTATTTTTAAGAATTTATAGAGAGGGAGATCATATGGTATTTGTCTTTCTCTGGCTTATTTTGCTCAACATAATAATCTCCAGGTCCATCCAGGCTGTTGTAAAGCATAAAAATCCCTTCGCTTTAACAACCACACAGTATTTCATTGTGTAAATGTACCACATCTACTGATGGGCACTGAGTTCTTTCCAGAACTTGGCTAATGCAATAACACTGTTATGAACATAGGGAGAAGGCTAGGGGCCTGGGGCCTGGGTGGAGGAGGGACAAAGGAGAAAAGTGAAGGCCGTCTATAATAGTTTCAAGAATAAAAAAAAAGATATCCCTTTAAATTATACAAAAAGATTATAGATAAAGCAAAGTTTATGGTACATCTGTATAGCCAAAGAAGTTCTGTGGACCTGATTTGAGCCTTGAAAGGACAAATTACTTAGTGAAGTAAAGGTGATTATGTAACAAAACGAAACAAAAAAAAGAAAGAAAAAAAAACAGGTTCAGCTCCTTGCTACCATAAGAACCAAACTTGTTAAAAGGTAGTTCCGTTTTTACTTTTCTGAGGAAATTCCATATTGTTTGCCACAGTGGCTACACCAGTATGCATTCCCACCAACAGTGCACTAGGGTTCCCTTTTCTCTACATCCTCTCTAACACTTGTTCATTGATTTATGATGGCCATCTGATGGGTGTAAAGTGGTATCTCATTGTAGTTTTAATTTGCATCTCTCTGATGGCTAGTGATGCTGGGCATCTTTTCATATGTTTCTGGGCCCTCTGTATGTACTTCTTGGAGAAGTGTCTTTTCTGGGCCTTAGTCCATTTTTTAATTGGCTTTTTTGTCTCCCTGAAGTGAAGTCATGTGAGTTCTTTATATATTTTGGAAATCAAACTGTTGTCTGACGTAGCATTGGCAAATATGTTTTCCCATATAGTTGGTTCTCTTTTCATTTTAATGCTGTTTTTTTTAGCCATGCAGAAGATATTTCCACTGCTGGGATTATATACTAAGAACCCTGAAACACCAATCCAAAAAAACCTATGCACCCCAATGTTCATAGCAGCACAATTTACAATAGCCAAGTGCTGAAAGCAACTTAAGTTCCCATCAGTAAGTGAGTGGATTAAAAAACTGTGGTACATTTACACAATGGAATAGTATGCAGCAGAGAGAAAGAAGGAGCTCCTACCCTTTTTGACAGCATGGATGGAACTGGAGAGCATTATGCTAAGTGAAATAAGCCAGGCAGTGAGGGACAAATACCATATGATCTCACCTTTAACAGGAACCCAATCAACAAAAGAAAAAAGCAACCAAAATATGACCAGAGACACTGAAAGTAAGAACAATCTGACAGTAACCAGAGGGGAGGTGGGAGGAGATAATGGGGAGAAGCGTTTTCAGGAACTACTATAAAGGACCCATGGATAAAACCAAGGGGAGGGTGAAACCAATGGAGGGAGGGGGTTTAGCTGGGATGGGGGCAACCGTGGGGAGAAAATCCAGACAACTGTAATTGAACAACAATAAAATATTTTTTTTAAAAAAAGAACCAAACTTGTGAGGCAGGTACTGGTGAAAAAGGAAAGGGGTTTTATTCAGGTGTCCTGCATGACGTGGGAGAGTGGTAGACTCCCATCTCAAAGACAATCTCCTTTCCTGATCAAGCCTGCTGTTCTTATAAGGAATGGCAGGAGAAGGCTTTGTTTTCTGTCTAATTATCTTGATAGTTTTGTCATGGTCAGAGTCCTATCCATTCAACTTTCTAGTTTTCAGTATGCTTGGGGTCCCACCCATTCATCTTTCTAGCTTTAAGTGTGCCCTATGTATTCATATTTGTAGCTTCTGGTAGATGATCAGTCTAAAAACCTCCCTGTGCTACCATATTGCGAGAGACTCCCTGGTGTTCCAACTGCTCTCTATGGTAAATTCCTCTTTCATATTTTGAACCTTTGTACTCTTACAAGGACAAATTTATGAAGGGCTCATCTTTTGTAGTTTCTTCCTGGTGCAAAAGGGCATAGTCTTAGCTATCCCTTGATCTTTATATACTAAAGAAAGGGAGGGGTCAGAAATAGAGGTAAGGTAAGCCTTTACACAGGAAAAAGGATCAGTGTCTTCAGAGGGTGGTATAGGTAGTGTCTAGAGGATGGCATTGGTGAATAAGCAAAGCTGGTAGACTGCTTCATACTTACGACATGATATTGCACATAGACTTCCAAAGTAAGACCTACTGTGCAGACAAGCAGTCAAGTGTTTAGTGAGAGGTACATCTAATAGTGCAGGGGGAATAGTAGCAATATCAGAAACTGGAGAAAGTAAAGGATCCCCATGATTAAATCCTGAGCAAGCTTTGGAGGGCACACACAAAAGCAAGGTAAATTTACTGAGGAAGCAACTTTCTAGGAAATGCAGAAAAAAATAAAAGTAGCAGAATCAATTAGCTTTGGGAGGAGTTGTCCCTCACTAAAAGAGGAATTCTAAGTCTACTTCAGGAATGCGGGTCCAGTTTTTCTTCAACAGCGACAAAATCTGAGTTCCCCTCAGGTGACACCTGTTTTATCAGTGTGGCACTGAAACAGTGTGCAGCCAAGAGGGGGCCCCCAAATAACAATTTGGAGTGGGGCCCCAAACTCAAGGTGTTCAGGAAATACTAGAAAGACATATAAGATGCCCTCACCCCTTCCCCTACAGGTGTGAGTTGGAGGAAGGGACACATGGAGCAAGAGCCTGCAGGGCTGTTTTGTACAGCCACAGCCTTGCAGCTAATCCATGGCATGGCCACTTAATATATCAATAGCCTTTGGCTGGTCTCTTAGATAAGTTAAATAGCTGTGGCCATGCTCTGAGCCAGGAGAATGGAAGGAACTTCTCCCCAAGATGTAACTGGGGGGCAGGTCCCCCAAGTTACAGTGTCTGTGTGGGAGCTTGGAGAAGATTGGCTTCATGACATGGGGCCACCCCTGCCTAGACTCATGGTGGCAGCCCATTAAACTTGTAATAATATAGGAATGCTGGCAGATGTAACTGATTGTAGGAGGAGTCAGAAATGGGGGTACAGAGGAAGATTGGTGTGAGGATTTAAACCCAGACATGGCAGCCATTAGAGGAAAGAGCTATGCACTTCTGGCAGAGTGGGGATCCCCACAGCTTTAGTACAGGGAACCACCATGCGGCTTTAGCAGAGAATTGCCACTTATCTTTGGCAGAGTGATGACCCCTAGCTCCCCACAACTTTGCAGAGAGATCCACACAGTTTTGCCAGAGTGCAGACCCCTGTAGCTTTGATGGAGAGAATAACTGTTACAGAACATGGGGGGGGGCGTCAAGGGGGGCCTGGGATGATATACAATTACCAAAAGGAACCCCCCAGGCTTGTTATGTCTGCCGCCAGAGGAAAGACACCTCTCAATGCCAGAGATTCGTGAAAAGGAAAGGAAATGTTTATTTAATGCTATACAGGCTTAAGGTAGTGACCTAATGTCTTCATCAAGATCCCAAAGTCCCTTAAAACACCCACAAACACACACAGTCCTTCCTTCCCCCTTTGCCCAGTCTGGGGTACTGTATCTCAGGAAAAGAAATAGAAGTCTGTGGCTCAGGCAGCCCCAAGTTCTTCCCAGTAATCCATCTCGGCTGGTAGGCCTCCCTTGGTTCCCGGCACCACCAGCTGTGTTGCCAGGATCTCTGCTAAAGCCTGGTGATTGTTCTCCCTTCTAAAGCTGCGGTGGTCCCCACTCTGGTGAAGCCATGTGGTTCTCTCTCCACTGCCCCAGCTGAGTGATCCTCCCTGCACAATGACCTCAGGAGTCCCCACTCTGCCAGAACCGCATGATTCTCCCCTCAATGGCTGCTGAGTCTCGGTTTAACTCCCCGCGCCAATCCTCCTCTACAGCCCCATTTCTGACTCCTCCCTCAGATGGCTATACTTGCCAACACTTTCATATTCTTCTAGCTTTACTGGGCTGCCATCATGAGTCTGGGCAGGGGTGGCCCCATGTCATGGGGCCATCTTCTCCAAGCTCCCACGCAGGCACTGTAACTTGGGGGACCTGCTCCCACAGTTACATCTTGGTGGGGAAGTTACTTCCATTCTCCTGGCTCAGAGCATGGCCACAGCAATTTAACATATGTATGTAACCAGTTAAAGGTTATAGATATGTTAAATGACCACACCAGAGGTTAGCTGCAAAGCTGTTGCTATGCAAAACAGCTCTCAATGGCCCTGCTCCATGTGTCCCTTCCCCAACCCACATCTGTGTGGAGGAGGGGAGAGGACATCCTAATATTTCCCGGACACCCTGAGTTATGGGCCCCATTCCACATCCCTATTTGGTGCCCCCTTCTTGGCTGCACCCTGTAACAGAACCATGCAGTTTTGGCCAGAGTGAGGACCTCTGCAACACTGGTAGAAGAGGACCATGTGGCTTTGGGGTGCTCTTTTTGGTCATGTGGCCTGGGAAGCAGGAGAGACTTTGCTTGGAAGAAGGGTGAAAGAACTCTTTCCAGTAGGCCATAAGAAAGGTGCCACATGGCTTTGGATTAATTAGAGATCCTGCCTGGATGGCAACAAAGCTGATGGTGTCAGGAGCCTGGATCACAGATGTTTGCTTCTTTACTGGGGTTACAGTACCCTGAATTGGGACAGGGGGAGAAGGAAGCACTGTGGGCATCTGTGGGTATCCAAAAGGACTTTGATATTTTAACGAAGACATTAAGTTACTACCTTAAGTCTGTATAGCTTTAAATAAACATTTCCTTTCCTTTTTACAAATCTCTAGCATTGAGAGATGTCTTTCCTATAAGGCAGCAGACATAATGAACCTGGGGGATTCCTTTCGGTAATTGTATATCGGTGTGCTCCCCCTTGGCCCTGTGTGTGGTTCTGTTCTGTAACAGGATGGATCAAAGTCTTGATTCCGTGAGATTTAGGGAAGAGTGTGTTGTCAGCAGAATGTCAAGCGGAATGACCTGTCCACTGCTTGGCTAACTGGTGTTCAGGACCTTGAGTCTTCCAGGTCTTTATTAAGACTGTTTCCCAACTGGAGCAGATATAGTCTCATCAGATGTGTAGATGGACCTGCAATGAGCAAACTTGTGCAAAAGTGTTAGTGTTTGCCCTACTTATTGTACATATTGTTTGATTTTTTTTATTTACATTCTATATCTGAAGGGGGTGATTTTACAATAGAAACTTGGGAGGGTCTCCCAAAAACTGTCTCAAAAGCATTTAATTTAAGCCCACTTTGGGGTGCTACCCTGATCCAGAATAAGGCAATAAGGAGAGCCTAGTCACATTTCAAATGTATTTCCTGGCATATTTTCAGTAGGTTCTTCTATATTGTGGTTCATTTTTTCAGTCTTCCCCATAGATGGAGTTCTCCAAATGTGTATAGTTTCCATTGACTCTGTAGTGCTTATCCTATGTTCTAGGAGATTTATGAAGTGAGTGATGATTTGCTGTCACAATGAAGAATGTAAGAAGTCCAAACCTAAAGATTTTTCCTTTGAGTAGAAGTTTGCTACCTCACATTTTTCTCAGTTATAGTGGGATATGCTTCTACCTGTTCAGAAAGGGTATCTACAAAAACAAATAAACACTTAATGTTTTCTATGGTTTTAGTCATCTGTGTAAAGTCAACTTGCCAGTCCTCAAATGGGCATATCCCTTTATATTGTACTCCTTTTCCTTTTGGGGCATGTTCTGTTTTAGGATTGTTTTTGGTGCATATATGATAGGCTTGCGTAATCTCCTGAATGGTTCTTTGTAAATGAGGGCCCTTCAAATGTGGTAATGAGGTACATTAAAGCATCACTTCTATAATAGGTCCCTTCTGGTAAGTGTTTAAGGATGGGAGGCGCTAGAACTTCGGGGAATAAATCATACCATAAATGTTGATCTGCCATATAGAATTATGGTCAGTGCTAGAGCATCCCCTTTCATGGGTCTGTGCCTCACCTCATTCTATGTAAATGAGGTTTAAATTCTGACAAGCCCAGGTGGGGAATCAAAGCCCCAAAAAGTGGTAGCCTCTGGGCAGCTGTTCTTGCTGCTTTATTGGTTTCCAGGCTGGTTTGTGAAATATCCTGTTTTTTGGGGCAGTGCACTATGGCAATCTGGCTCAGTAGATCCACTGCTTCTAGCAACTGGAAAATCTCTTTTTGCACTTTTGATGTATTTATTTCCTTAGGTTAAGAGTTCTCTTTCTTTCCATATTGCCCTATAGATATGGGCATAGATTATCTTGAAGTCATGTTTAGAGTTAATGTACATGTTAACATTACCTCCCTGGGATAATTCCAAGGCTCTGATGAACATTATCAGTTTGTTACAGGGTGCAGCCAAGAGGGGGGATCCCAAATGGACATTTGAAATGGGGCCCAGAACTCTAGGTGTCCAGGAGATTCTAAGATGTTTTTTTTTTACCCCTTCCCCCCACAGGTGTGAGTTGGGGGAAGGGGCACACAGAGCAAGAACACGCGGGGCAGCTTTTCAGCTAATCCATGGCATGGTCATTTAACATACCTATAGCCTTGGGCTGGTCACTTGAATATGCTAAATAGCTATGGCCATGCTCTGGGCCAGGTGGATGGAAAGGGACACCCCCCAAGATGTGACTGGGGGGCAGGTCCCCTGAGTTACAGCACCTGTTTGGGAGCTCAGAAAAGATTGGCTCCACAACATGGGGTGACACTTGCCCAGACCCATGATGGTGACCAGAAAAGCTGGAAAGGACAGCAGATTGAGGGCAAGTGTGGCCGAGTGTGAGAGGAGTCGGAAATGGGGCTGCAGAGGAAGATTGGCGTGGGGATTTAAACCCAGACACAGCAGCCATAGAAGAAAGAACCACACGGATTTGGCTGAGTGGGGACTCCTGTGGTCCTGGGGGAGAGAAGACCACGTGGCTGGAGCAGTGGAGAGAGGACCATGCAGCTTTGCCAGAGTGGGGACCCCCGCAGCAGTAGTAGGGGGAACCACCACCCAGTTTTAGCAGAGATTCCGGCGACACAGCTGAGGGTGCCAAGAACCTAGAGAGGCCTACCAGCCGAGCACGGATTGCCTGAGCCTGGACTTCTATTTCCTTTCCTGAGATACGGTACCCCACACTGGGCAAAGGGGAAGGAAGGACTGTGTGCATTTGTGGGTGCTTTAAGGGACTTTAAGATTTTGATAAAGACATTAAGTCACTACTTTAAGTTTGTATAGCACTAAGTAAATGTTTCCTTTCCTTTTCACGAATCTCTGGCATTGAGAGACATCTCTCCTTTAAGGCAGCGGACATGATGGACCTGAGTTTCTTTCAGTAATAGTATTATTGTCCCAGGCCCCCCTTGTTAGTTCTGTAACAAGTTCAGACTTTTGTACTGCAGTTTCTACAGCAAGGGCTTGGTCTTCTATTACCTTGTCTATGGTAACTACCACATACTCAGCTCATCACCTACCATTTTCAATGAAACTGCTCACATCCGTATGTGATCCCAAATTAGGGTCTGTCAACTGCTGGTTTAAGAGATCCAGGCTGCTGGAATAAACTTGGTATATGTTTTCTAATCATGTTGGAGGTCTTGATAAGGGCCTTAAGAGTTGGAAAATTTTAGTTTAAGGTAAATAGTTATAAGCTTAGGAAGTAATGTGTATGTTAAAGCTTTGTTTCATAAACTACAGATAAGGCCCATCCTTGCTCCTGGGAAAATAGCCGACTTCCAGGGGCATTGCTAAGGATTACCACCTGGGGACAATGCCATTGTGTTTCAGGGAGGGGCAAATGCCCAGGACAAGAATGTTGCAGTTTCTTCTACCTGATCCTCCCTGAATTTCAAAACCCCTCATCGCACTTTGTTTATCTCCTGCTATAAAAACCTTGGCCTGGAAAGAAAAGACAAGATAGTCTGTTAGGGTGTGAACCGGGCATCTTCTCAGATCACTGACCATCTGAATAAAGCACCCATAAAGATTCAATTGCTGTCATTGCTTATTGTGTTTGGAAGTGACAGGCAGCCTGAACACCAGTGTCTTTTCTGATTTCAGTCTGAGATTCCCTATAAGTAGGATGGCTGGGTTTAACATAGTGGTGGTTTGTAAAGTAATATTTTATTTTTCCAATAATGTGCCCTGAAATTTTCCCATGTGCTACACCATCAACCAACACCCTCCTTTATATTCTAAGATTAGTCTCTGGTATGGTAAAAATACCATAGTAGATTGTTTCAGAGTGAATTTCTCTGCTTCCTATAAGATGTTGCAGGTAGCTGCTATTGCTTGGAGGCATGGAGGCCAATCTTTTGTTGTGTAATCTAGTTTTTTTGTTTTGTTTTGTTTTTTAGAAATAGGCTGTGGGTTGTGGGGTATTTCCCAGCATCTGGGATAATACCCCAAGTCAAACTCCTTGTCTTTCATGAATGTATAATAGGGTGCAGCCAGGGCCCCTCTCCCCCACAGGAATTTGTGATGGGGTCTAGAACTCAGGGTGTCCATAAAATATTAAAAATATATAGGATGTCCTCATCCCCACAAGTCTGAACTAGGGTATGGGACACATGGAGCAGGTCCGTTGAGAGTTATTTTTCATAAAAACAGTTTTGTAAATAACCACAGAAATGGTTACTTAACATATCTATAACTTTTGACTGCTTTCAGGGGTATGTTGAGTAGCTGTGGCCATGCCTTGAGCCAGGGAGATGACAGTAACCTCAACCCAGGACTTAACTGGGAGGCAACTTCCCCTGGTTACAGCACCTGCACGGGAGCTTAGAGATGGTTTGCTCCACGCTACAGGGTCACACCTGCCTAGACCTACTATGGCAGGCCAGGAAAGCTGAAAAAAATACTGGAATGCTGGCAGATGTAGCCAATTGTGGGAGGAGTCGGAAATGGTGATGCAGAGGAAGATTCCCACCTGGATTTAAACCCAGGCATGGCAGCCCTGCAGGTCAGAACCACACAGTTTTGGGGCTCCCTTTGCCATACCCCTTTCCAGTTTTGGAAACCGGAAAGCAAGACGTAGCAGCGATGAAGAGTTCTCTATTAGCAGTTTGGAAGAATGCTGGAGAGATGTTGTAGGAAGGAAAGGAGTGAAATGACTCTTGCTTCTAGGCCATGAGAAGGTGCCACACAGGTTTTGATTAAGAACTGGAGAATCTGGCAAAACAGCTGGTGGTGTTAGGAATTACAGGAGGCCTTCCAGCTGGGCACAAACTACTGGGAAGAACTGGGAGCTAGCTGAGCCTCGGGCTTCTATTTCTTTTCCTGAGATATGGTACTTCTGATTGGCCTGACTGGGCAAAAGGGGGAAAGAAGGACTGTGTGTGTTTGTGGGTTTTTTAAGGGACTTTGGGATTTTAACAAAGACATTAAGTCATTATTCTAAGTGTGAATAACTTTTGAATAAATAGCTCCTTTCCTTTTTACCAATCTCTGGCATGGAGAGCTATAATTCCCTGGTGGCAGACAAGGCAAACCTAGTACAGGGGGACCCTGGGAGAAGGGGAGTCCATTTGGTAATAGTATTTTGTCTTCCCATATGGATCCATTCTGTAATAAATGTGTAATTTGAAAGGTTTCTGTAAATGAGGCAAACCTAGTACAAGAGCCAAAGCTAGTTTTTCTTTCAAGGTCTCAAATGCTGCCTGACATGTTTTTGTCCATTATAGATGTTCACAGTTCAGGGTCTAGTTCTTTCGAAGAGTTATACAATAGTTTTGCTATATGGCTAAAATTTAGACTAACTTTGTCAAAGTCCTGTAATCCCTAAGAATCCACAAGATTTCCCAATTCTCTAGGATTTTTATTGAAGCAATAACTTGTTTTCAATCAGCCATCAAGCTCTATTGTCTGTTTCAGTGGAAATCCCTGGTATGCCACCTCCTGTTGGCAAATTTTGGCCTTGTGAAGTTGAAACCAGGAAAGAAAATGGTGTTCGTGCTGCCTGTCACATACCAACCCTCTAAGCAAAGAGAGGGATTGAATCTTTTGAGTGATCTGAGAAGACAGCTGGTTTGTACCCTAAAAGACTGCCTTACATTTGCTTCCAAGTCAGCCTTTTTATAACAGAGAAAAAAGTGTGATGAGGTGTTTTGAAATTCAGGGAAAAGTAGATTAAAAACTGTAGTATTCTCATCTTGGGTGGTTAGCTGTTCCTGGGCAGACAAAGCTGGGATGTCTCCATCTGTGCCCTAAGCAGTGGTCTTTAGCTGTGCCCCAGGAGCTTGGTTATTTCTCAGGAGGGTGAGCTGTACCTGCAGTTCCTGAAGCAGTAGCTTTAACATATGCATTACCTACTAGGATTATTAACTTATTGCCAAATGATTCAGGACAGTGATGTTGTTGAGCAAGTGTCCTTGTAAGTATTTCTAGTTATTAGTGAGTCATCCATGTATGATAGAAGAATTCCTAATTTCAATTAAAAATCCCAATTTCAAATAAAATGTAGCATGGATGTCCTAGACAACATTATTTATGGCCCTAGTATTCTGTACCTGTTGATATTCATCAAAATGAGGCTTTTTTTAAAGATTTTATTTATTTATTTTAGAGAGGGAAGGGAGGGAGAAAGAGATAGAGAAACATCAATGTGCGGTTGCTGGGGGCTGCGGCCTGCAACCCAGGCATGTGCCCTGACTGGGAATCGAACCTGCAATACTCTGGTTTGCAGCCCGCACTCAATCCACTGAGCTACACCAGCCAGGGCTAAAATGAGGCTTTTTGACTGTCAAAATGGGTACATTATAGGGAGACTAGCATGGGCAAATTAATCCTGATTTTAGGAATTTCTGCAATACTGTTTGAATTCCCTCTAAAACTTTTTTTCTTAAGGGGGTATTGCATCTTCTGTAAAATCAACACTCTTTGTTTTAGATTAATTTTTATGGATTGGATGTTAACTGCCCTACCTGGGGTCCCATTGACCCAAAGAACTTCATTGATCTGCTCATAGATCTAAGGTGGAAGGAGTTTATTTCTCAGTCTTTCTGGACATGTCAAGAGCACCTGGAGCTGGAAAGCATATTCCAGTGGGACTTCTACACATAATTGCTTCTTCTCAGGAATTAAAAAAAAAAGTTATTTGTGCATGCAGTTCACAAAGTAAATTGGACCCAACAATGGAACGAGGCAGTCTGGCATGTACAGAAAACTATGCATAAGTATTTGATCCCCAAGGTCATATTCAAGAGATTGAAGGAACAACTATTTTTGCAATTGTTCCATCGTTCCAGTAACGTTCACTGTAGCTGAAGTTTTCTTAGTTGGTTTTATATTTAGCACTGAGTGTGTATCTCCTCTATCTATGAGGAAGTCAATTAGCTTGTTCCTCACTGTCAATTGTACCCAGGGCTCCTATGGGGATATAGTAATAGGTCAGATGTCTAGGGGAGTCCCTGGGCCTCCTTACTTGTCCTCAGATTTGTCATTCCTTTCTATTTTTTTCAGTAAAGGTTTTTTTGTTTGTTTGTTTTTTTACTTTTTCCTTTTGAGTTTTAGGCAGTCCTTTCTTCAATGCCCTTCCTCTTTTCCATAGAATCGTTGATTGGTGCCTAGTGGGTCTCCCAACCTTTTTTTTTTCATGTCTTGCCTTTCCTTCTGGTTTCCCTGTACTGCTTCTAAGAACATGATAAACTGTTTTAATTTCCTTGTTTTTCAGGAATAATGTACTGTAAAGCCTATGTCCACCAGCTGGGAGGGATTTATTCCCAATGCCCAATCTAAACATTGGAGCTTCCTTCTGATATTTGGGTACTTTGCCCAAGAATACCTATGTTATCCATCAGGACATTTTCTGATGACTGTTGGTCAGCATCAGTGTGCTTTTGATAAGCTTGATAGACTTTTTCTACAAATTCAAAAGGATCTTTTTGTTTCTGTTTAATAGCACATATCATATTCAAGCTCTTTGCTTTAGGCACTTATTTCTTAAACCCTTCCAATATGTACCTTTTATAATATTCTAAAAAAGCTAGGTCCCTGCTGTTTTGGTTTATGTTTGGTCCTGCCAAGGGAATTGACCCAGCTGTGTTGAGGGTCCCATTGGGATTCTCTTGATGGAAGCAATGAGCCTCCTCATTAGTCTTATCTATTATAGCTGCCTTTCATCTGCTATTAGCAGAATGTTAAAAAGAGCCTCTATGTCTGCCCAGTTGGAAGAGTGAGTAGCAAAAATAGAGGTGATAAGATATACCATTTTCTAAGAATTCTCCCTATATGAAGGGTTGTAATTCTAATTCAATAAATCTGAACTGAAAAAATGGAGTATAGTCCCAGTAGTATCCAGCAGACTGACCTTCTTGGTTCATTCCACCTGGATGGTATTGTCTCATAGAGAATCATCCTGCTCTGGGTAAGAATGTTCCTTGGCTAATTTGGATGCCCTCCTGGGTCTTCAAGGGGTACATGATTTTTTTCATACAGGGATGGGACTATTGCCCCTCTGGGCCATTTAGGGGGTATGTAGTAGTGGGATTTGGGGTGGCAAAAATCTTCCTGATCCTAATTTTACATCCCCCAGGTTCACTGCATTAAGGAAGTAGTCCTGCTCATTTATCTTATCTTCCTGTGTCTTGTTATCTTGGAGGGGTTTTGAAGTTAATTCTCTTCTCTGTGTCATTAGTGTGTTCCTTTTGTCTGCCAAATACTTATTGTGTAATGACATTAGGGATTTTGTCCCATTTTCCCACTGTTGGCAAAAGAATTCCAATTATATGATGGTGCAGCAATTTAGGGAATCATTTAGATGTCATCTTCCCTGTTGTCAAAAGTATAAATGAATTAAAGTGTTACAATAGAAAACCAATTCCTTCTTAGTCACTGGATCATAGCTGTACATGGACCAATCTGCTAAAATTTGGCCCTGTTGGCTCTATTCAGGAGTCAAAACAGAACAACCTCTGATGGCAAAAAAGTACAAACCCAGTACCATAACCATTAGAAGACCCCAGACAAAGTGGGAACATATAAACAAAATATGGATTCATAATTCCACTATTCCAAATGACTGCTCACAGGTAAGTATTAGCATCTTATTTCCTGCCAAACAGGTACCACAAAGTGGTCTTAACCAGATTCAAATAGGATGAAACCCAAATAACAGGATTACCCTACAAATCAGCATCACAAATGGTCCTAACCCAACTCTAGTGGCACAAAGCAAAAGAGGCAGGGATAACCTTCCAACTAGTACCACAAACGATCCTGACTGGACCGAACTGCACAAAGTCCAAATGGCACAAAACCCGAGTGGCATGAAGTCAAAGTAGCATAAAGCCCAAAAAGCAGACATAACCTGCCAACTAGTAATGCAAATGCTCCTAACCAGACCAAATTGGCACAAAACCCAAGTGGCACAAAGCCCAAATTACAGGGATAGGATGTTCTTGGTGTCTCTGTCAGCTCAATTTACACAATGTATATGCATCTGCTCCCCCAAAACCTATTTCTTTTTACCAACCAGGCATTTCAGGTAACTGATACCTTGAGAAAAAGTGCAGTGGGATTCTCTGAGCTTCTGGGAAATTCTCACAGTCTCATTTTCACATTGTTGGCCTGCCACAAGCAGCTAGGATCCCAGTGTGGGCCCTGTGTGACTTACCAAAGTCCACACTGTCCCACCAGGGTAACCAAAAACTGTAACTTAAAAAAAACAAAACATGCAGGTTTGGCTGCCTGCTGCAACCAAAACCAAACAATAGCTTGCGAGGAAGCCATTGGTGCAAAAAGAAAGGTTTGATTCAGGTGTGGTGCAACCAGGAAAATAGTGGCCTTCCATCTGAAAGACAATCTTCTTTCTTGCTCAACCCACTCTTCCAATAGATAGGTAGGAGAAGGCTTTTCCAAACCTTATTGTCAAATATTAATTGAACACAGAGACTTGTGTTTATTTATGGGCTCTCTATTCTGTTCTACTTATCTATGTGTCTGTTCTTATGCCACTACTGTACTGTTTTGATTACTGTGGACTTGTAATATAGTTTGATATCAGGTATTGTGATCCCTCCTATTTTCTTCTTATTTCTCAAACTCCTGTGGCTATTTGGAGTTACTTATGGTTTAATATAAATTTTTGAAATGTTTGTTCTATATCTGTGAAATATGTCATTGGTATTTTAATGAGGATTGGGTTGAATCCATAAATTGCTTTGGTTAGTATGGACATTCTGATGATGTTAATTCTTCAAATCCATGAACATGGTATATACATTTGTTTGTGCCCTCCTTCATTTCTTTCTTCAGTATTGTGTAGTTTCATGAGTACAGGTCTTTACCTCCTTGGTTAGGTTCATTCCTAGGAACTTTATTTTTCTTGTTGCTATAGCAAATGGGCTTTTATTCTTGATTTCTGTTCCTGATATTTCACTGTTGGTGTACAAAAATGTCTTTGATTTCTGAATATTGACTTTGTATCCTGATGATTTTCCCAATTCACTTATTAGGTTGAGTAGGTTTTTGGTGGAGTCTATAGGATTTTCTATATACACTATCATGTCATCTTCAAATGATGACAGTTTTGCCTCCTCTTTTCAACTTTGGATGCCTTTTATTTCATTTTCTTGTCTTATAACTGTGGCTAGGACTTAAATATCATGTTAAATGAAAGGGAGCAGAAGCATAAAATGGAGTAAAAATATCCTCTTTAGCAAACGGTGCTGGGAAACCTGGACAGCTACATGCAAAAAAAAAAAAAAAATGAAGCTCAATCACCAACATATGCCATACACAAAAATAAGCTCAAGATGAATAAATTACTTAAATAAAAGTCACAACACCATAAAATTCTGAGAGGAGAACATAGGCAGAAAAATCTCAGAACTTCCATGCAGCTATGTGTTCACAAATATGTCTCCAAGAGCCAGGGACAGAAAGGAAAGAAAGGAACTCAACTGTATGGGAAAATATGTTTGAAATTGATACCTCAGACAAGAATTTGATCTCCAAAATATATAAAGAACTCACATGACTCCACTCCAGGAAGACAAACAATCCAATTAAAAAATTGGACAAAGGACCTGAACAGACACTTCTCCAAGCAGGACATACAGAGGGCCCAGAGACATATGAAAGGATGTTCAACATCACTACCCATCAGAGAGATGCAAATTAAAACCACAATGAGATACCACTTCACACCAGTCAGTATGGCCATCATAAACAATTCAATAAACAAATGCCGGTGACCTTGTGGAGAAATGGGAACCCTAGTGCAGTGTTGGTGGGAATGCAGACTGCTGCAGCCACTATAGAAAATACTATTTCCTCAGAAATACTATTAGAAAATAGTAGTTCCTCAGAAAACTGAAAACGAAACTGTCTGTTGACCCAGCAATTCCACTCCCAGGATTATACCCTAAGAATCCTGAAACACTAATTCAAAAGAAACTGCACCCCAATGTTCATAGCAGCACAATTTACAACAGCTAAGTACTGGAAGCAACTTAAATGTCAATCAGGAAATGAGTGTATCAAAAAACTGTAGTATATTTTCACAATGGAATACTATGCAGCCGAAAGAAAGAAGGATCTCCTACCCTTTGCAACAGCATGGATGAAACTGGAAAACATTATGCTAACTGAAATAAGCCAAGCAGTGAAAAAATAATACCATATGATCTCACCTATAAGTGGAACCTAACCAACAAAACAAACAAGCAAAATATAACCAGAGACACTGAAATAAAGAACAAACTGACAGTAACCAGAGGGGAGGTTGGCAGGATTAATGGTGTGAAAAGGGGGAAGGGATGTTAAGGGACATATATGAAGGATACATGGGCAAAGCCAAAGGGGGATAGTATTGAAGGAGGGAGGTGGAGATGGCTGGGGTTGAGGGGGGGAGGAGTGCTGGGGGAGGGAAATGGAGACAATTGTTCTTGAACAACAACAAAAATTTAAAAAATCCCATTATCTTTACAGCTTTTTATACACCCAACAATAAGTATGCCCAAATGGGAATAAAATTATAAATGGAGACAGAAGTGAGACAATGCTTAATGTATGGGCCATAGACAGTGCATATATTTGTTGGGACCATTCTGGGTATGTGTGTATATATACACATATAACTTATCCTAATAATGTGGTCTACAACAAAATGCAGAAAATATAAGCAATACAGAGTTAGTATTGTAGTTTTTTTTCTCAAGTTTGGATTCAGAACATTCTAGTGTATTATGAGTTTTCAAATGAATGATAAATTTTAATTTTCCAATATTAGTTAATATACTGATATTTTTCATGATTCACTTAAAAAGTGAAAGGATAATGGTCAACATTTCAGTGTTTGTCATATAACCCTACAAAATTACTATTGAAATTATAGTAGAAAGGAAAAATATGTAAATAACATATGCTTTAATGTAATCAAGATTAATCAAAGACATTGGGAATAAGGAATGTGGGCAGAAAACTACTCTTTTTTATTATTAAAATTTCTGCTTCATTTGAATGTCAAATAAATATATTATTTTATCAAAATTATAGACAGTAGATAGATTTAGATAGATTGATAGATGGATGATGGATAGATATACAGATAAATAAGTTTTCTCCTTAATGATATCATTTTTAATATATGAGTTTGTATACTTGGATATAGTTTATTTGAAGAAGAGTTATAGTCTGTTATGAGATGTAGTACATCAACCTGAATATGCCCATAGAATATAATCTCATTTCTGTTCTTTATTTCTTGTGTGTTATAGAAAAAATAACAAAAGAGACTACTTTGTAATAATATCCCATATCATCAGCATTTGTACTAAAAGCATGAAAAATAAATTTTCTTCAGTATACAAAGATTTCCCCCTTGGTCTTAAAGGGTATCATGTAAGGATTTTTTTAACCTTGCCAAAGGACATGCTTATTAATTTTAGAGAGAAGGGAAAAGGTGGAGAAAGAGGTAGAAAGAAACATCAGTGCCAGAGAGAAAAAATCAATCGGTTGCCTCTCACACCCACTCCTACCAGGGTCTCATGGGTGCTCCAACAAGGGACTGATATCACAACCTAGGCATGTGCTTTGGTTAGAAATCACACCCACAGTCTTTCAGTTTATGGGATGACACTCCAACCAACTAAGCAAACCAAACAGGGCTGTAGGACTTCGTAATTCCAGACTTCGTGGCCTTACCTTGTTTCTTAAAAACAGAATCATCTACTCATTGCTGTTTCTTATCTTCTTGAAAGCTATTTTTTCCATCATACTTTCCTAAATGTACAACATGATATTTGTGTATATTTATACTCACATACAACTCTCTTTTAAATAGCAACTTTCCATGTAAGATTGATGCGTGATCCCCAGCTGGCAGTGATCATGCAACACTGCGGATGGCTCGTCAAATCATGAGAAATGAACATACACAGAAACAGGCATTTTTCTGTGGGGAAGTAGGGACTGAGTGGCCACTCTCCCAAGTGGAAAAGCGCCCTGCCCCCTGCACAAGCAGGGTTTTATTCTTGAATACCAATACAGTTTGTAAATTACAAGTAGTTAGCTTTTGAAAGGTGCTGGCAGATTTCCTACTGGGATCCTAAGCCATAGATTTTGGTGTTTTATCATTCAAAAAGACTACAAGACTTAAAACTTAGTTCTGTTTCCTGCCCGTGACTTCATATTCTAATTAAAGAGCATCCTCCAGCAAGCAGATTTCACAGGGTCTTTCATATTCTGTCTTAGGTCTGATTACCCCAGGAGTCCACCATTTCTAGTCTGGACTGTACTGTCCCTGTTACTTCCAATGGGCTGAGTTGGGTAGAGGAGACAAAGGCAGCTGGGAGACTTGGATTTCTCAAGGACTCAGGCATTGGCAAAGCTAAGGGGGCAGGGGTTGATGTCAATCACCCCGTTATTTCCACAGCCCCGCGAGTCTTGTCCCTGTCATTCCTTTGTGAATGCATCTGTCTTAAGTCCATTCTCTATCCAAGAGAATTGTTACCCATCACTGACTGCCGTTCAAGCATGAAAAGGAATGAGGCATATGAACAGGCAGCGTTCATATCAGGGAAATAAGTTTTTGTCTCCTCAGTGGCTCCTGGTCTGGAGGCCTCTTACTCAGCCATAGTTATAGGCAGTTATAGATTCCTGAGACCAGGCAGGGTGGTCCCCAACATAAGATAACATGGATGGATCTTGTGAATGTTATGCTAAGTAAAAGAAGTCAGTCAGAAAAAGCTAAGAACCATATGATTTCAATCATCTGTAGGATATGACTAAAACTCATAAGCACAGACAGCAGTATGGTGGTTACCAGAAAGAATGGGGATTGGAGGCATTCAAGGGTAAAGAGGGCCAAATATATGATGATGGAGGATGATTTGACTTTGGTTGATGGGCAAGATACAGATCATGTATATAGAAATGTACATTTGAAATCTATATAATCTTATTAATCAATGTTACCCCAATAAATTCTATTGAAAATCTGTAAATAAAAACCTAAATCAAAGTCCTTAAAATTGTAGAGATACTATAAATATTATGACATACATTTCAGACATGGCTTTTCAAATTGCATCCCAGAAATATGAGCCTTTATCAGTGAATCAATAATCATATAAAAAGTATTTTATGATCATCTAAATGCAAAACATATTGTACTATTATGTGCCTCAACTATGACAAGATATGATTAATGATAGATGATAAAGAATATTTGCAGTTTAAAATCTATAGAGTTTATTTAGAAAATGTAGTTTCATAATCACACAAAAATCCATACCTTTTCCCTTCCCAAATGTCATGGCCTATGTGCTCATATTGTTGCCAGTGTAAATTGTTTCTTGTGGTGTTTCAAGAAAGACATTTTAAAGGGCAAACACATGTAAGAAATTTAAGCACAGTGACAAGATTTATTGGGGTGAATGTAAATAA
>PVIA01012062.1:0-40120 GCA_004024845.1 Tonatia bakeri | reverse complement strand
CAGAGACAGGGTCTCAGATAAATCATGGCTCTAGGGAGTTACTTGTAATTCTGTGAAGGACTGTGAAGGAGAACTTCTGGTGCATACAGAGCATGTACTTGAGTCTCAGCTGGTCTGGGGATCACAGAGAGCACTTCTGAGGAACTGACCTTTTGTCTAAGACCTGAAGAGCTGATGGCCAAGTGCCATGTTACAGTTAGTTTTTTTTAATTTTCTACTTTCTATTCAACTATACTTTAGGCAATATTTCATATATGCATATATAATTTTAACGTGTATTGAATTATAGTTGAATATAATAAGCTTAACATATTGAAATTATACAATTTACTAACTTTTTCCAGATTTATGCACCACAGAATTTGTTACAATGAAAATAAAGACCATGTCCCTTACTATTAAAGTCTTTTCATGCCCTCTTGTGATCTCTTTATTCTTCATCTCTCCACCTCCTATTTTTAGTGTTAAGGAAAATCTCATATGTTTCTTTTTTATGATAAATCCATATACATTTTCAGGTTTTTCCAAGTATTTTACAATAAAAATATAGTTTTAGTCTGAGGTTGATTCAACATGGCGATTTTTACATAGTTCCTTTTTTATACTCTAGTTTTATAATATTTCAGTGAAGCATTAATTTTGATTATCTGTTCACCCTTTATGGACATTTGTGTTGTTTCCAATTTGAGGCTATTAAAAATTGATGTGCCATGAACATGAATACAAAAATGTTTTTAACACAAAGAATCAGGGCTTATACAACCATGAATAGTCAGAGAAATGGAAGTTAGGGAAGTGCCACTGAAAGTCTGGTCTCAACGTCGAATGGCCACAGTCCCACCCAGAGATACAGAAACACCTGCTTCTTCACATAAAGCTGTGTTTGCCACAGCCCACCCATCAGTCAACATGGCAGAAATAATGGTTCCATCTCCCTTCCAGCTTCTAAATTATGAACCAATGAACCTCAGAAACTGCATTTAATTCACATCTGGATCTCAATCACTAGGAGTAGAAGAAAGGTAGTCTTTAACTTTTAGTCCCTCTGATATAACATGAAACCCAAAAAGATGAACGATGTATGCCAAGTGCCCACAGATAATACATGACATTTGTGAGCCCACATGTAGGCTGTTTGACTCTGGGTAATGACTCCACTTCAATAAACGTCAGTGCCCTCATGTGATGTCATAAAAATACATTTGGTCTTTTTTCTTGGATTTTAGAAAAGGACATCTAAAACTCCTAGAATTTTGTAAGTGATGTGGGTGGTAAATGTACTTTTGTTTTGATGACGCAACTCCTGGCTGGCCTCTGGATAGTTGCAGAGTGAGGGCAGGTCACCAGAAAGATCAAGTTCTCATCAGAAGCTTGGAATTTTCAGCTGTCAATGTAAGAAATGCATCAACCTGAAGAGAATTTTTATGAGTCCACTGGAGCCAAACATGATAATAATTGCAGGAAGAAAATCACAATGGACTGGGAGAATGTTCTGAAGAATGAAAATTCAGCACCTTATTTTATATAGTATAGTCAAAGGCAGAGGCCTAAGTGCTTATATCAAATCCATTAACAATAGATTAGGGAGGTGGGAGGGAAAATGTGCAGGATCTCTGAGACTGGACAAAGAGTACAACCAATAGACACAATAATGAGGTTGGTTCCTGCAGGAATGGTAGCAGCTAACAATTAAAATAACAATAGTAATAAGAGGGTGTGTGGTCTCTGCTACAGTGCAGGCAGGGATCTGTGAAAAATAAGTTACCCTGGTATTTTAAAGGTAAGTTGTGGTGGAGGGAAAAACAATAATAAACACCCTCAGTTAAGGTAAAGATTGACCTTTGTCAGGAAAGATACCAGCCTAGGACATGACTACCCCCATGACTCACTCTGGGTTAAGAGTTTTAATTTCAGACCATCCTCTGTGGTTACTTAAGTTTATGTTTAAGTTTACATCCCACCATGCAGGCCTTTTCTGAGCTTGTCAGTTTTAGTATGTGACCCTTTTTTTGTCCACACTGTTTCATTATGAATCAGCTGAAATGGTGCATTGGTGACTGATGTTTCAATTAGACAATACTGTCTCAAGTGCTAGGAAGGGAATCTTAGGAAGCCTTAGTGGCAGCATTTGTCTTGCTGAACAATAAACCATTGGTTTATTGGACCTTAATCTTGGATGGAAGTCAAAGCTTCTGAAAAGAGTAAAGCAGGTAAATGGGAGATAGTCAACCCACAGGCTTTTATTAGAAAAACACTCTGAATCATTTTGGACCTATAAGCTATCATGGACTAAGTGTTGCTGTCTCATTTCTCTGTGTTCTGCATCCTGAATTACATTTACTTACAGTTTGAGGGCACTCTATACAACAAACCACTTTTAACAATCTGACCATGAGATGGAATCCTATTTACTATGACCCACCTATTATTATTATTAATTATTCAATGTAAATTTGATATCTGCTAGTTTGACTTGGAAACTGTTACCTTAAGGTTAATTCAGGAAGCAGGCTGTAAGAACACAATGTAAAGTACAATTACCATCTAAAAGTTCCACAGGCAAGGAAGACAGTAAGAGTTTCATAAGTACATTTCCTCTGCTTCAGCAGCAGTTATAGAAGGTCATGTTTTTATAGCCGCTTCAGCTTCCATTTTAATTAATATAGTTAGTAGGCTTTCTTGAGTTAGGGTGTAAGGACATTCACATAATTATTTTCTAACATTTATTGATAAAATTTCTTTCTCAATATTTTTATTTTAGTATCCTTCTACAAGTTTCCTTGATCTTAGTTTGTCTGTTTTTACTCATTCAGAAATGACCAACTTATAAGGATAAACTACACACTTTTTACCTCTCTTAAAACACACACACATCCTTTTTTTTCCTTTTTCAATAGCATTTCTTCTCAACTTCAATATGTTACCAGAAAGTGGCTCAGGCCCAGGGCTGGTTTGCTTAAGGGTAGCCAGTCATGCATGGAGTCTTGACTCTTTGCAGGAAGAATTTTTCAGAAGAAGCCCAGGTGATTTTGAGAGTATGTTTATTGAAGCTGGGGACAGTGAAACAAGGATGGGCCTAGAATGAAAGAATATTCAGAAGAGAGACTGGACGGGGCTGCTGTGGCTCTCTTACAACATTATGGGAAAGAGATGAGTCTAGGAGGGGCTGCTCTCAGCTTACTGCAGGGTCACAGAAAAAAGGGGGTCCTTGTGGAAAGGTTTAGGGGGGTTGCCTAGGGTGAGTTGCCACTCCTCATAATATTTAATTAGGAGAAAAGTTATGTGTTGATCAATATAAGTAAATTTTAGGTTAAAAACATTTAACTCAAGTGGATTTAAATCTCTTGAAAATGTATTTAGTTGAGTTTTAAATGTTCTTTTTGTATGTTTTACCAACCAGAAACTTAGGGTAATGGGTAAAATGAAAATATTATAAAATAGACCAAATATCAGAAACACTTTATATTCTTTGCCCGGGGAAATGAGTCTCTCTGTCACTGTTAGGGGGAATTCTGTAGTTGGTGTTAATTTCTCCTGATAATAATTTACCTTTGTTAATTAAGGCTGTTGCTCTAATGCAAGAAAAGGCCTCAACCTACTTAGAAATAAATACAGTTTATAACTAACATATATTCATATTCTTGAGATGATAGCATTTATATATAACTCAATTACTACATTTCATGTAGGTCTGGGGAATGAGGAAAATGTATTTGGGAGTAGTTGAATGAATTTCCAGTGTCATATTTGGAAAGATAGAACATCTGCTGCAGACATTATGAGCTATGGTAAGAGGCTTCTGGTAATATTGTTTACTTCATGGAATCATATTTTTAAAAACCCAATGTGTTAGCTTATGTACTTGTTAAAGTATCAGTGATTGAGTTCCTTTAGGTAAGACTGGTTTCTGTTTGACACCATGCATGTTTTTCTGGTTCAAAATTGTCCCATTAGCTGTCAGACCCCCTTTTATTTTTGGCAGTGGTCCACTAGAACTGTAAAAGACAGGCTTTTATTGATTTAAAAGGAAGCAACAAGCATTCTCAGATCAAAATAATTTGGCTGTTTAATACTTCCCAGCTAGCTGCAGCATCAGCTAAATGAATTCCTTTTGCTTTCATGATAGCAACTTTAAAAGTCTTGAGAGTCTGATAATTGCCAATGTTTCAATATCTGTATAACATCTAATAATTCTGCAACCTATTTTCTATCTTTCATGCACTTTCCAGAGTAAATTCAGAAGGATTGCTGCTTCCACAACATCTAGAGTTGTGAGGTACACCAAGGGCATAGCTACTGTTAGTGCAAATATTGCGTATCTGATTTTTAGCCAACAGGCAAGCCCAATTTAGAACAATTATTTCAGACTGCTGGGAGTTTCTTACTTGAGTAAATAAAAACTTTTATTTGTGTCCATCATAGAACCTATTGCCTTTGCAGCTTGGTAATATTACTGTTCATCTTTGATGGATTCAAATGTAAGCCACATTAAGTCAGCATCAGCAAAGAGGGTTCTGTGAACCATCCCTGGAAACAAAAAGATGGTGAGTGGGCAAAATGCAGTCATGGATGTCTTTATTCTGCAAATAAGACTGTTACATCAAGTTTTAAAAAATAGGTACAGAAAGCTAAAAACTTCCTGAAGTGTGGAGTATGATGGGGATTCAGGGGACATTCAAAAGAATGAAAACATAAGAAATGGAGAGCTTATAGCTATCTTTTCTATTTGCTTAATGTGTCTGTAGTAGAAATAACTCACACAGGGAGGGAGACCTTTGGCTTCTGAGTCTAATTGAAGATCATAATATTGTATAGGTATGATAATGTGTATATATTTTAGTTAAAACTTTCAAAGTATTTCTGTTAGAAAGTTTATACTTAATATGTGTCAGAACATGAGCTTTAGATGATTTTTTGAGGTTTTACACCTTGCTTTTCTTTGGGGGGTGGGAGGAGGGAGGCAGATTCCATGAAATAGATAAGGTCAATTTGACTTTTATAAAATATATAAAAACTGGAAAAAATTTAAACCTATGTAACAATATCCAGTGACACACAGGATCCTCTATATTTCTATCCCTATTTTAAAAGAGGGGAAAAATAGTTTCCATTGCATCTTTCTATAAATTGGTATCAATCTTTACATATGAGATGATCAATCTATTTTACTTGACTTTGCAAAATGGAAGCTTATCCTTTGAGATCTGATCGTTTGTTGCTAGCTATTGTAATAGAAAAACTGTGTTCTTCTGTAAGTCTAGTAGTGTCCTAGAGCACAAAAGTAAATCAAATCGTATTATCTGGGAGAAATAGATGGGGCTCTCTGTATATCCCTGGTAGTCTTCCCAAGTGAAAGCAAAGAAATATGGACAGTACATTATTTTTTACTGAACTGCTGAACAAGGCACTACATAAATATATTCCTTAAAATATTTAAAGAAATGGTTGATAATAAATTATGTGGATTTGGAATCATAGGGTATCTGGAAATAACTATTTTATTTATGGCTCTGAGATTATGTGCAAGTCTCCATCCTTTTTATTCGATTTCTTTAGTGGCAAGTTGGGAGAATTAAAGAAACATCTATATAAATTATGTCTCCTTTAAATTTTGTATAATGGGTTTAATTCAGGTCTTCAAGTAAAATGTTAAATATTACACAGAGGCAAAGTATCATCAATAGTTATTGTAATAGGAGTGGGTGATTGATCTTGACAATATCTGTACTGGAAAGGGCTCAAAGTTCCATTGGAACATCCTGCAAGGAACATTCAGTCTCAAGGTTTTTTCCTTTTTCTTGTGAAAAGTCCTTTATAATTATTATTTTCCAAGTTGTTTCAGTATCCAAATGCATTTCACCCTTCCAGGAAAAAAAATATGTGGGTGCCATAAGTTTAAACAAAATCTCTCCCCGTCAGGTAAACTGAGGCTGATTAGAACAGTAAATTCATAAGGTGCCTCATAACAATTTGTATTTGGAAGGGGATAGGTTGTGACTCAAGGACAATTGTTAGTTGAAAAGATACTCCTACAATCTGCACCAAAGCTTTACTCTTAACTGGATGTTGTTAAGGAGAGACAAAGTAGTCCCAGTACCTACAAGGGCTTTTGGCATTTCCCCTATCATTCTAAATTTAATTTCTTTTTAACTATAAGTAAGGAGAAAAGGAACAACTTTATATTCTACTGAGCAGCCACTTGCTTGCTATTGTATTTTTTTCTTGTTTTGAATTTTATTTAAGTTTTCTCTATCCCTTTTTAAAGGGAACAGACTTCTCTACAGGAGTTTCCCAGTGAACCTTATTTGGTAAATCTGTGGCTTCACTCCCAGGAAACCATAGGTGCAGTCACTGGAGGAGGTCAGAATAGCCATGATCTTGTGTCCCAACAGTTCAACTAAGGATGTGGGAAGGGATAATGGGGGGAAGGTTTTCAGGAATAACTATAGTGGACATATAGATGGACAAAACCAAGGTGGGGTGGAATCAGTGGAGGGAGGTGGGTTTGGCTGGGGTGTGGGGGGGAATTGAAACAACTGTAATTGAATAACAATAAAATATTTTTTTAAAAGAATTTTTTGGGAACCCATCAGAGTCCTAGAGAAAATCTTTGAAATTTTTAGGTAGATTTTTATATTCTTTTTTTTAGTTTTATGTATATATATATAATCCCTCATTGCCCTCTGCTTAAAACTATTTTTTTTTTCCTAAGGGGTTGCTAGAATTCCTGGACTGTTTTTGTCTAAATTTCTATTGTCATTTTCTTGAAGATTATTAGGGAGTGGTATTGGAGGAGATACAAAGGAGATAAAAGTGCATCAAATAAGAAATAAAGAGGGAAATTCAGACTAAATAAAAAAACCCTCAGAGGCAAAAAATATAGTGAAGGAAGTGTAGAAGAAAGAGGTATGTGGTGCTGGCATTTATTAGGTATAGGAGCCTTCTTTAGTTCAGAGACAGTCCCTAAAATTTATATTATTTTTTAAAGAGAACTTATCTGTGCGTCTTCTAGAAGCTTCTAACTTCCAATAAAGATATGCCATTTATTCAGTTAAAATTTAGAGCTTTCTTTAAAAAAAAATGAATGCCTAAATTAATTAGATGTCAAAAGATTTGCCCCTCCTAAATTGATACCTCTTTTAATAAAATCTTTACTTTTGTGTAAGTATGTGCAAATACCATCTTCTTATTCTTGGTCATCTGCCAGAGTAGTAATAAGGGGACTGGGATCAAAGTTTGTAGTCTAGGAGGCTTGGTTTTCCACACCCATTTTACTATTTTTATTAACAGTTAAATCTGATTTATTTCTCCCCAGGCATCATTCTTTGGGGGTTAATGGTTACCAGAGTCCAGAGGTCTTCCAGCTTGCAGACAACACAAAGTTCTACATCCAGTTTTGCGATTGTGTTTGTGATATTAATTTCAGAGCAGAAAACAGATCTATCTACCTTGTGTTTAGCAGGCTAAATTCTTCTCTTACTTGTCAGTGTATCTCTTGCAACCTGTTTTTCTGACAAGTTTCCACATTTTTACTGACAGCTGCCAGGTGTTCTTATTTTACCTTTTATTCTTTTATAAAACTATTTATTTTCTTGTTTATTTGTTTATTTATTTATTTATAGAAGGGGAAGTAATAGAGAGAGAGAAACACTGATGTGGGAGAGAAACATCAATTGGTTTTCTACTGTGTGGACCCTGACAAGGGACCAAATCTGCAACACAGGCATGCTCTCTGACCTCTAATCAAACCAGAGATATTTTTTGCTCTGTGCGAAAATGCCAAACTAACTGAGCATCAGCAGTCAGGTTTCCATTTATTATTCAAGTAGAAATCATGACAGCCAGCTGTGGGAGCAAAAGATGTTTTTTCTCTCACCTTTCAATTCCTCTAGGTAATCTAATAATCAAATTACTAGAAGCAGATTAACAGGAGACAACATACAGAGTTTATTACACTAATGAATATTCTGAAGTGAAAAACAGACACCAAAAAGTATCGGGTAGTTAAGACATATGCTGTTCTGAAGATAAAGAACAAAAAACATTGTGATTTGAAGCTTTAGGACACACACACACACACACACACACACACACACACACGCCATAACATGGAAATTCAAAAGCAAATAAATGGTAAATAAATATTGTCTTGGCATTTCCAGGTGAATGTTCCTCCTTCAGCTGGTCCTCCTTCTAAGTACTTTCTGAAAGGTTTTCTTAGGCTCTGCTGAGGAATAAATGGCAATCAGCCACAAAGTTAGGCAATATAAAGCTTTTATTGGAGTTTGCGCTTCCATGGGAGGTTCTCTGATTCAGACACAGGGGGCCAGAGAAGTAGCCCTGAGCAGGAAAAATGGCGGGGCTTTATTTTGGGTTGGCTCTCCTTGGGAGCTGGGGATTGGTCCCTTGTGAACAAAGCAGAAACAAATCATTGGTGGTTCCCCTCCTGCCCTGGTGACATCAGCCATCTCTTCCGGGTCCTAGTTCAGCCGCCATGTATGATTGTAGTCCAGCCTCCATTTTGATTGTAGTCCAGCCACTGTTTTGTCCTACCCTGCCCATCCTGACACTTTCTAAGCAGTTAAGAGGGAAGTTCTCTCTCTCTCTCACTTTTTTTTTTTGAGCTTTCTGCTTCCCAATAACAAGAGCAGAATCCATATTCTAAAAGGCACAATGGGGTGGCAACTAGTCTTCCATTCACAGCCCAGCCACTACCCTCCATCTGCCTTAACAAATCTAACTGAAAGCTCAATCCCACTACACCTAGGCATTAATTAAAGTCACTATGTACCTAAATTATTACCAAACAAAATAAAGTACTGACATTCTTTTGCCATCTAAAATATATCAACATTTGACTTCTTATTACAGACAATTTATAAGTTACATTTGAACCTGCTAATAAAAATGTTCCTAGCTTTGGTGTTCATGGCTTCCCTATCATGGGGATTTTAATTCCTGAATAGTAACTCAATACATGTGTTGTGATGTTATCCACAGCTGTTCAGAAGGAACTTGGAATCCTGTGACCCTGGCCCATGTCTGTTTAGTGTTTATGCTATCATTATTTATTGCTTATTCAGATCAGTTGTGTTTTCACGTGTCCCTAATTTCATTAATATATCTAAGCATGTTGCTGCCTGAAAGACTCCAGTCCCCTTTCTATTGTTGAGAAATTGGGACCTGGAAATCTCCCAAAAGGGCACCTGCTCGCTTTCATCATCATTCAAATACTCCTACATTTAACTTAATTTAGTTCCTAAATTGCCTACAGCAGGAATGCTCCAGAGAAGTTCTGATGTGATTGCAACAACAGATGAATTTACACGGGCCTCTGCAGTCATGGTAACTTTGTGGTATTGCAGTATTGTCTTAGTCAATAAGAAATGTGTGTGGGTGTCCAGGAGATAGTTTGATGGTTCATGACTTGTTCATTTGTAGATTCTGTGAATGTGTAATGAACTGATACTGTAAACCTACCAGGCACACTGTCTGAGGCACTGGGGACACAGTAGTGTATGAAAGAGACACTGGACATGATTGCTGATGTCTAAGTATTTACTTGACCACTAATGTTTAAAAGGCACTTCAGGATGCCTTACGATTTTTAATTCCAGTCAAATAATTGACCTCAATGTGCTTCTCTAGAAATTTTCTGAATCTCTTTGTATTTTCACAACACCTCTCTTCTTACAACACACATCAAATTCTTCACAAAACTCTTTGACTCTAGGTGCTCAGAACAAATCCAGAAATTATAATGTCTTTTCACTCTGGTCCAACCATCCTTACCTGTCACCTAGATGGTGCACTTGTCTTATTACTGAACTCCCTGCTTGCAACCCAACAGCCTCACATATCCTGACTAATTTGAAGGCTAAAATATAATAATATTGTCTCTCCCACTTTCTAAATATTTTTGGCTTGCCTAACCATCAAAATAACAAACACAGATTAATAGAAAGAAATAGTTTTTAACATATGATCATGGATAATTCACAGAAGCATAAACATTGCAATGACTGTAAGGTAACATTGGGTACCTAAAAAATTTTGAAAAAGGAGAAAAAAGGAGAAAAAAGGGAAAGTGGGGTCTTATATTTCAGAAGTCAGAGAGTGCTTTACAGGTAATTGAGAAGAGCAGACCCTATGAAACTGGAAAAGACACCAGCATTCAGGCTGCCTGTCACTACCAAATCCAATAAGCAATGACAGCGATTGCATCTTTTATGGGAGCTTTATTCAGATAGCTGGTGATCAGAGAAGATGGTGGGTTCATACCCTAACAAACCATCTTGTCTTTTTTTTTCCAGGCCAGAACTTTTATAAGGTGGGGGTGGGTGTAAAAACAAGGTGTGGTGAGGGCTTTGAAATTCAGGGAGGATTAGGTGAGCAAAAATGCAGCATTCCTGTTTTGCACAATTAGCTGTTCTGAGGGGAAGGTGGTTCTCTGCTCTCTCTGGAACAAAGGTTCGGATGTCCCCAGGCAGAAATCTTCTATCAGTGCCGCAGGGGGCTGGCTGATTTCCCAGGAGCCAGGATGGGCCTTATCTGTAGTTTCTGAAACACAAGCTTTAACATACACATTACTTGCTAGACTTATAACTTTTTGCCTTAAGCTAAACTTTTCCAAGGCTTGAGTCTCCTATCACCTATATGGAAAGAGAATTTTTCTGGGCAACTCAGAATCAGTGGAACAGAATATGTATCTAGATCCACCCAACAGGTGACTTCCCAAAGCCCTCTCATGTACCTCATATAGTCAATTAGCATAAAGTGAATTCTCCTGAAGCACATTTCCTGTTCAAATCCCTTGGAAGGAATGTAGGGAGAGTCAATGCTTTCTTTTTTGTTTTGTTTTTTGCATTTTATTTCCTAATAAATAGCTTAAAATTAATATCCAAAAATCAAATTGTCAGGGTGACAAAACGTTGGTTTCTTTAATAAATGGAGATTACTCAAATCTCTTTCTTGTCTTTCAACTTCCCAGTGGCACCCCACTTCACTCAGAGTAAAGCCAAAATTCTGGCTGATCTATTCTTCACTTCTGATTTCATCTATTCTCATCTTCTCCTTTTATGGGGGGCAGTTATTGTTGTTCAAGTACCTGTCTCCATTTTCACCCCACCATTGTCCCCTGCCCCACCCATCCCTGCCTCTCACCTTTGAACTTGCCCCCTTTGGCTTTGTCCATGTGTCCTTTATTCATGTTTCTTGATGGCCCTTTCCCTATTTTCCCCCATTATTGCTCTATCCCCTCTCTTCTAGTTACTGTCAGCTTGTTCTTTATTTCAATGACTCTGGTTAAATTTTTCTTGCTTGCTTGTTTTGTTGATTATGTTCCATTTATAGGTGAGATCAAATGCTATTTGTCTTTTACTGCCTGGCTTATTTCACCTAGATTAATGCTCTCTTATTTAACCCTGTTGTCACAAAGGGTAGGAGCTCCTTCTTTTTTTCTACTGCATAATATTCTGTTGTGTAAATGTTATCTTCTGATTTCTTTGCTCCTATAAGTTCATATACCTAGGCTGAGTCAACATATTTTAATTGAACAAAGAAAATCCCCCAAGTATGACTGACTTTATTGTAACATACTATCATACATTATTGTTGTCACTGTTGTTTGGATTATTGTGCAACTCCCCTACTGGCATGTCATGTCTTAATCTCAAGACTGAGATTTTGTCTCTGTTATTTCTAGTGATTACAAGGGTTTCAGGGAAATAGTAAACCCAGTGCTGGTTTTCTCTGATAAATGAGTAAAAAAATTACAAATATCATAATGGTAAAAAGGGTAAAATCTGAGGTGTTATGACCTCACATATCTGGAATTCTGACCTCAATAAAGGATCAGTAAAAACTTTTTTTAAAGAGAAACATCTGATAGAGAATGAGCCCACGCACACCTAGAGCTCATGAGGGGCAAAAATGGAGGTCCAGACAGAGGATACAGCATGTATAAGGGCAGGAGGTAGGAAATTTGAGTGAAGTAAATGAATTTTACTGACTCATGTTTGTGATTGAATGAGATAATATGCCTCAGGTACAGAGTATGCAGTCAGTACTAAAAAATTGCCACAGTTCTCATTATTGAACTTTTGTGGGTATACTTTCTGGGTCTGCCCTCTTGGAAATAGCAGTAATAGAAAAACAATACACTCTCTTCCTGGCCACACAAGCAATTCATGATATTAAGCATAGATTAGAGCTTGACTGATACAGAAGTGACAGGCAATAACCCACATATATGCAAGGCTTACAGTCTGATGTGTGTTGGTATGCACACAAAATCCATGTGTTTCCATTTCACCCAAAGCTTTTCACCTGCCTTTGTAATCCCTTCCTCTCCCCAACCAACCTCCAGAATTTTCAGGCAATTACTCATTTTCTTTATTTCTTGGTAGATAAATTTGCTTTTTCTGAAATTTTACATAAATAAAATCACGTAGTATGTTCTCTTTTTAATGTGACTTTTTAATTCAGCATAATTATGATATGAGGTAAAATTAAAAAAATAAAAAGTGAAAAAGTCAGTGGCATTCCATTTAAACACAACACATGTTGTGCAGCCAACATGTATACCTGGTACTAAAATAGTGTAATCACTCTCATGAAACACTGTACCCACTGAAAGACTTTTCCCCACCAGCCCATACCTTAACTTGTGGAAAGTACCATTTTAATTCTGTCTTCTCCTCCACTTCATTATCTGCCATATATACCCTGTCTAATGACCTTTGCCAGCTGGTGCTTCTACTTGTCTTTATGTCAGGAAACTAATGTGAGTCTTCAAAACATTATCTTTCCTCATCTCCCTGAGTCTTAGCCTCATGTCTACCCTAGTGTAGAAGACAGGCACTCCTACTTCACCCAACAAACTTCAGTGGTCCCTCATGCAACAGGTATGTCAGACCTTCACTCATATTATTCAGCTTCATTCTGAGTCTCCAAATAAACCCTTCTGCATGGCGCCTTTCAAATGCAAGACAATGTGAAACATAATAATGCCATACAATGCCAAACTCCCTCTCACGTTCCAGACTTCACAATTTCTCATCTGACCCTGAGTGGACCCCATTCCTCCATGACTTCACTCTGTGTTCACCTCTGCTCACACACAATCCACCTCTGGACAGGTTCCCAAGGATCTCAGTCCAACACACCAGAGCCACAGGGAGCAGAAAATGAATAGAACCAGAAAAGATATTTATTTCCCATTTCCTAATTCTGGTTGCAGGCTCTTTAAGGACAGGCATGTGGAATTTGTAAACAGAACAACAACAACAACAACAACAACAACAAAACCACAAAGAATGAGGACAGTGATGTCTGCCCTGAGCTGCACATCAAAGAGGGCTTGAGAAAGGCTCATTCAGTACATACCGGTGGGTGGCTTATGTAACAGAGACCTGCATGTTTACTTGGTAGTTGAGTTTCATGATAGGATGTCTTTTATAATCCCTGTGATCTTGGTTTTTGAAGGTGAATGAAAAAGATGTGGGATGAGTACAGTGCTGATGGTTAAGGCATTGAAATGTGTCCTTTCATGCTAGCACAGATTCATGGATTCTGAGCCAGTCTTACTTTGGGGCAACCTAGGAGGAACCCAGAGGATCTGGGAAGTCTGGTCATCTCTACCTTTGAATATCCAGTCAGAAGAGAGGCAAGATAATTGCAAACATTTTTTTTTAATTAAGCAGGTAAGGAAAAAATGGAAAGATGTAAACATACGTTAAATTTGGACACTATAAGTCAGATGACATGATTAGTTAGTTACAGGGAGGTTATATTAAAGAAAAACATGCATCAAACAATTTAGAAATAAAAGTAAGACTTTATTAAAGTTCATGCAATAGGGTAGTGTCTTGTGACCTTTCAAGGCCTGACAGGTTCATGGTATTTGGGAAGGTGGAAGAATATTCATGAAGCTGTGGGGACGCTTGACGTACCTTTTTCAAGGGAGGGCGATCCAAGCATGCTGCAGGCTCTGTGTCCCCTTGCATGTCTCTGTGTGGCATATTGCAAATCAACTGTCCCCTTGTGTGGCAAATGTCATGACCCCCAGAAGGGGGTCCCTACCTGCTTAAGTACTGGAGGCAAACAAAACTAGCTTCCACCCAGAAAATTATAAAACATGGCACAATTCTGTGAATGTGAGCCCACTTCATGTTCTGGGCACAGTTTATTGGACCCAATCTCAAAGCTATGAGAACATTACTTATCAGTCCCATTTCAGGTTATGGGAACACTGCTTCCCTTAGATACACAGACGCCTGGGTGAGGAAGCTAGACTGCTTCCACTTACCCAACAGGCAGTGAGACAAAAATGAACAACCCAAATTCAAATGCTGGAGAGAGGAACAGGGGCAAAATTCCTGGGAGTCCTTGAACAGAGCCAGGATTTCATCTCCTAGGATGCTGTACTTTTACATATCTTGCCTCTCACCTTTTATTTTTTTTCAAATATCATAGAAAGCAAACAAGAATAGTCTTGATCCAACTACATAGCTGCTGTAATTCACTTTGTCCTGATTAGTTACTGAAGTGAAGAGAAACTGACATTCACCACATAGTTTGCTCTGATGCAGGTTTTTCTATAGAACATAAGAATAAAAAGATATTTCATGTTTTAAATTTTTTATGTAATATCATTCAGTTATAGTTGTCCTACCTTTTTGCCCATTGCTCACCCCTACTCTGTTTCCCCAACTCCCACAGTCAATCCCAACCATTTCGTATACCCATGAGTCCTCTATTTGTGTTCCTTTTCTTGCCCCTTCCCTTCTTTTCCTTAATTTCCCCCTCCCCTCTTCACTCTGGTCACTATCAGTTTCTTCTTCATTTATAAATCTCTGGTTCTATATCACTCATTTGTTTGTTTTGTTGATTAGGTTTCACTTGTAAGTAAGATCATATGGTATTTATCTTTTACTGCCTGGCTTATCTCACTTAGCATGATGTTCTCCAGCTCCATCCGTGTTGTCACAAAGGGTAGGAGCTCCTTCTTTCTTTCTGCTGTGTAGTATTCTATCATGTAAATGTACCAGTTTTTAATCTACTAATTTACTGATGAGTTAGGCTGTTTCCAGCACTTGGCTATTGTAAATAATATTGCTATGAGCATTGGGGTGCAGAGGGTCTTTTGAATTGGTGATTCAGGATTCTTAGGGTCTAGGCCCAGTAGTGGGATCGCTGGTCAAAAGGCAGTTCCATTTTTAGTTTTCTGAGGTAGCTGCACTAGTCTGCATTCCCACTAGCCGTGTATTAGGTTACCCTTTTCTCCACAACCTTGCCAGCACTTGTTGTTAGTTGACTTATTAATGATGGCCATTCTGACAGGTGTGAAGTGGTGTCTTATTGTGGGAGGTACATCCCTGTTTTGTTCCCCATCTTAAGGGGGACACTTGTAGTTTTTTTCTATTAAGTATGATGCCAGCAGTGACTTTGTCATATGTGGCCTTTATATGTTTACTTATGTTCCCTCTGTTCTCACTTTACTGAGAGTTTTGATCACAAATGTATGTTGGGTTTTATCAAAACCTTTTTCTGCATGTATTGATATAATCATGTGATTTTGAACCTTCACTGTGTTTATATGGAGAATCACATTTTTTTATTTGTGAATGTTGTATCAATCTTGCACTCCTGAAATCAATCCCACTTGATCATGGTGTATGATCTATTTGATGCATTGCTATATTTAGTTTGCTAATATTTTGTTGATCATTTTATCATTGATGTTCCTCAGAGATATTGGTCTATAATTCTCTTTCCTTATAGTGTCTTTATCTGGTTTTAGAATTAGATTAATGTTGGCTTTGTAAAATGAGTTCAAGAACCTACCCACATCTTGAATTTTATTCAATCATTTGAGAAGGAGAGGTATTAGTTTTCGTTATGTTTGGAAAAATTCACCTATGAATCCATATGGTCCAGAGCATTTGATTGTTGGGAGTTCATTCTATTACTGCTTCAGTTTCAGTAGGTATAAACTGTCTACTCAAATTATATGATTATTCCTGATTTATCTTTGAAAGAAAGACTGTATGCTTCAAGGAATCTATCCATTTATCCAGACTGTCCAATTTGTTGTCATGTAAATGTTCATAATATTTTCTTACAATTTTTGTATTTCTTGGGAGTCAATTGTTATGTCTACAATTTTATTTCTGATTTTATAAATTTGTAACCTTTCACTTTTTTTCCTTGATGAGTCTTTTAACAGTTCTGTCATTTTTATCTTTTCTAAGAACCAGTTCATCTTAGATTCTTTGTTCTTTTTTATCATTTATTAGACTCCATTTCATTTATTTATGCTCTGATCTTTATTATTTCCTTCCTTCTACTCACTTTGCACTTTATTGTACTTTTTCAATTTCCTTTAGGTGTGAAGTTAGATTGTTTATTTGAGCTTTTTTCTTGCTTTTCTGAGATAGGCCTGTATGCTATGACTTTCAGTCTTAGGATTGCGTTCCCAATGTCCCAGAGACTTTGGGTTTTTGGTTTCTGATTTTTATTTGTGTCAAGGTATCTTTTGATTTCTTCCTTGATCTCATTGTTAACCAATTCCTTGTTTAGCAACATGTTATTTAGATTCCATGTCTTGCCTGCTTTTCACTGTTCTCCTTGTGATCAATTTCTAGTTTCAAAGTATTGTGGTCAGAGAAAATTCTTGATATAATTTGAGTATTCTCAAATTAATTGAGCCTTGTTTTGTGTACTTGAATGTCATCTATTCTAGAAAACATTTCACATGCACTTGAAAAGTATGTTTATTTCACAGCTTTGGGGTTAAATACTCTGGACATATAAATTAAATCCATTTGACCCAATGTGTCATTTAAGGCCACTCTCCCCTTCTGGATTTTCTGCCTGGAAGTTCCATCTATTGATGTCAATGGGGTGTTAAAATCAATGACTATGACTGTATTTCTGTTGATTGATATTTGCTTTACAATTTTAGGTACTCCTGTATCGGGTGAAATGTTTCCTAGAGTTATATCTTCTTGTTGGATTGTTCCCTTTTTCATTATGCAATGTCCTTCTTTGTCTCTTACTATAGCCTTTGTTTATACTTTAAGGTGCCCAAACTTCTGTCACCTCTGTGCCACACTGGAAGAGTTGTCTAGGGCCACACATTAAACACATTATAACACATAATCACAAAATAATCTCATAATCTTTAAAGTAAATTCATGACTTTGTGTTGGGATCTATTCACAGCTATCCAGGGCAGCATGCAGCCCATGGGCTGTAAGTTGGCCTCCCCTGAAAGTCTATTTTTTTAAAATTTGGATATAAGCACTGCTACCATAACTTTGTTTTCCTTTCCATTTGCATGAAATCTTTTTCCAATGCTTTATATTTAGTTTGGTTTATCTTTTCATCTTAGATGAGTCTCTTGGAGGCATTTCATCTATGGGTCTTGTTTTCTTATCCATTCAGCTACCTCATGTCTTTTGGTTGGAGCATTTAAGCCATTTAGATTTAAGGTGATCATTGACAGATACATATGAAGTGCCATTTTATTGTTAGACTCTTTTCCTCTGGTGGTCTTCTTCCTCCTTTTCTTGTTCTTTCCCTTCCCCTTCCCCTGCTGCTGCTGCTGCTTCTTTTTCTTCTTCTTCTTTCTCCTTCTTCTTCTTCTTCTTCTTCTTCTTCTTCTTCTTCTTCTTCTTCTTCTTCCTCCCCCTCCTCCCCCTCCTCCTCTTCTTCTTCCTCTTCCTCCTCCTCCTTCTTCTTCTTCCTCCTTCTCTTCCTTCTCCTCCTCCTCCTCCTCCTTCTTAAAGCAATGGCCTTAACTTTTGTTGCAGTACTGATTTGGTATAGGGAACTGGTCCTCGTGTCAATGGCAAGTGTATCCCAGCCATATCAGAAAACCAGCAGGCATGAGTTAGCAAACAAGAGCCAAACCCACAGATCAGCTTCCCTATGGGAAATCAGGCCTGCATTATACCTAGGCTGCTTTGAGGCTTTCTCTTGCTAAAACTCTCTCACCCTGAATTTAAGCAGCAAATGTTTACTGCATATCTTTGAAGTAACTTCCTAAAGTCTGTTAATTCTCTCAAGGACAAAGTGTAACCAGACCAATCACTTTTATCAGCCAATCATTCCCTTGCATTTGCAACATTTTTTTCCTTGTTAATCTCTAAGAAGTAATCAATAACATACTTTCCTTTGTTATCTGAAAAAAGTAATCACCTAAAACAAACCTGAGCATAATAAATGAGAACTTCCTTTGATGTATGCTATTAGAAAGCAATAAAAACCTGTCCAGGCAAGGTTTCAGGCACTCTCTCACTCAGAGAGTGGCCATGCCATTTCTTTTTCTCCACAGGACTTCAGTAGTTCATGTGAATTTGTTAATTGCATCCACAACACCACAGATACCACTGGCTGGAGTCCACATCAGTTTGGTGTTAACAAACCCCTTTAGCTTTTTCTTGTTTGGGAATCTCCTTATTTCTCCTCAGGGCTCTCTTTTGATTTTAAATGATAGCCTTTCTGGGTAAATAGCCCTTCTGATAGATACTTACTTTTGCTCACCTTAAATACTTCATGGCAACCCCTACTGGCCTGAAATGTTTCTGTTGAGTAATCTGTTGCCAATATCCTTCCAGATCTTCAGCTGCTACCCATGGGAGCTCAGCCAACCCTCTTGTGCCTCCTCCACACTCCCAACTATTCTCATCATGCTGAAGTGGTTTCTTTCATCTCTCCAGGGTTATAAGGCTTCTCTCCAACCTGTGTTCAGTTGGTTCTGAGCTGTTTTTAAAATACCCTTTTGTGTTCCCAAACTGTGTCTGTCACTAAAGTTTTCACATGAGGCAAAATCCTCAAGATATAATGTTTAAAGAATATTTTCTGATGCCAAAATACACATAACAAGAATTTACTATATTAACCATTTTAAGGTATAGTTCAATAGTATTAAATACATTCACACTGCTGTGCAGCCATCATTATACTTCATCATTTTGCCATTCGTGTGAACAGTGCACAAGCATTCTGACCTGCCCGCAGTATGACCAACACTTGGTGATACTATATTATGACTCTTTTTAAAGAGTATGTTAGTGGGTCTGTGAGATGGAATCTTGTATTTTTAAGTTTTTTTCTACTTGAAGTATAACTGACTTACAATAGTCTATTAGTTTCACATGGACAACACAGTGACTCGTATTTATGGAAATGACAAGGTGAACACTACGACAGATCTAGTTACTCTCTGTCAGTCTATAAAGTTATTATAATGTTATCAACTACATTCCATATGCTGTTTGGTACATTCCACAAACATATTTATTTTATAAGTGGATGTTTGCACCTTTTAATCACAACTTTCTGTAAACTACCAGTTTTTTCTTTGCATCTATAAGCCTATTTTTATTTATTTTTGCTCATGTGTCTAGCTTTTTTGTTCCACATACAGTTAAATCATACAGTACTTGTCTCTGTCAGACTTTTTTCTTAATATAGTACCCTCCAGGACCATCTGTATATTTTGTTCCAAAAGACAAGATTTCACATATTTTTATGGTTGAGCAGTATTTTCATATAAATGTGTATTTACAAATATATGGTTAAGATATTATTTTTATTTCATTTATTCAAATATTTATGAACACTTAGGTTACTTCAATATTTTGGCTATTTTGAATAAAGCTAAGGCCTGTAACCAATAGTGGTACATATAACTTTTTGAATTAGTGTTCATATTTTCTCCAGACTAATGACCACAAGTTAAATCACTGAGTTATATGGTAGTTCTACTTTTAATTTTTGTAGAAACCTCCTTGGCTTTTTGATTAGCATTTCCATGAGACATAATTTCTTACCAGAGTTTCTGGACCTAACACACAGCCCTACTCAACTGTCTTGGGCATATTGAACATACCCTCTTTTCTTTGGAAAATCTTTGCAGCCTGTGTCTCATTTAAGATCCAATATCACCACCTGTCAGTGGTCTGAGTGCCCAACACTGCAGGAGCTGTTCTGCTAGATACACATGTTTGGGTGTACAGAGTCGATGTAGATTTTTGAAGTCACAGGGAAAGAAATGCCTGAATGGGTAAAAAATCCAATGTTTTAAAAAAGACATAAAGGAAAAAACTATTTGTGGGCAATGATTTTGGGCTGAGTAGGAAATGCCTCTCCTCATGCAAAACAGAGAGTGTAAATATCAACCTCTACAGCAACAATAAAAGTGCTGCACCTATAAAACAAAACAGGGATCTTGTCCTGAAGTCCTTTCTTTTGCTCCTGGAGTCTCTGCTCCAGTATTTTCAGCAGTTTGTTGTGGCTGTTACAGGAGAGCACTACATGCTCCTGAGGTGAAAATCTAATAGAACTGGATGAATCAGGGTATGATGATGTCATACAAAATTTCTGAGTCTTATTGGGTTTGCATTACCTATTGTGATGGAAAAATATGTCATAAATGGGGCAGTTCTTAGGGTTTGAAACAGCACTTTAGTTAGCCTTTAATTTCTGAGGAAGGAAAACCATGTAAATTGTTCTGAGGCCTACAAAATGTGCTATTTGTGATTTGACCCTAGTGTTAGGTCAGTATTTTCCTTTTTTTGGGGTTTTTTTTTTTTGGTGCTGCACAAAATCTAAGATCAACAGGGCCTCAAACTCTTTTTGTCCATGTACAACTCTTACTTTCAAAGCTCTTTTTCAATGGCTTTTGGGGCCACAGTCAATTTGCAAAATTTAAATTGTGGCAAGAGGATGACCTGGTCAAAAAAGTAAAGGAATGTGAAATGATATTTCAAACAAATAACAATGAAAAGAAGTGAGGATAACAATTCCAAGAAAAGGGAAAAATTCCAAGCTCAATTTATGAGGCAAGTATTATCCTAATTCCATTATCAGATAATCACCCTATAATGAAAGAAAATTATAGTAATTATCCCTCATAAATGGAGATGCTAAAATACTCAAAAAATGTAGCAATCCAGACTCAGCAGTAGATTTAAAAGATCATACAACATGATCATGTGGCATTTGTTCTGGGGATGCAGGGTTGCTACAATATATGCAATCAAATAAATGCAATACACCTCATAAACAAAAATAAATGTAAAACCACAGGATCACAACAATAATCTCAGAAAAAGTATTTCATAACATCCAGCATCCACTAATCATAAAAAATGTCAGTAAAGTAAGAATAGAGAAAACAAAGGGCATATATGAAAACCCCACTGCCAACATCACATTCAATGGGCAAAAACTAAAGGTGTTACCTTTAAAATCAAGAACCAGACAATGTTATCCACATTCACCAGTCTATTCAACACAGCACTGGAAATGCTATCAACAACAATCAGAGAAGAAAATACGAACTTCAGCCAAATTAGAAAAGAGGAAATAAGACTCATTAATCATATTTTACATGATGTTCTATGTAGAAAACCTTATAACTGCACCAACAAGCTTCTGAATCAAAAAATAAACTCAGCAAAGTAGAAGCGTACAAAATTAATATTCAGAAATTGGTAACACATCTATACAGCAATACTGAACTATCATAAAGAGAAACTAAAAAACAGCCCCATTTACTACTGCAAAAACCAAATGACAACAAAAATCTAAGGTAAATAGAAAAAATAATTAACCAAGGAAGTAAAGACCTGTACTGTGAAAACTATGGGACACTGAAAAAGAAATCAAGACAGATACAAATCAGCAGAAGTATATACCATGTTCATGTAATTGAAGAATTGACATTATGAAAATGCCCAGACTGCCCAAAGGAATCTATTCATTTAATGCAATTCTTATCACAATACCAATGGCATGTTTCATAGTTCTAGAACATATATCCTAAAAATGTATATGGAACCAAAAGAAAAAGTACAAATGGCTTTCAAAAGCACGAGAAAAAAGAACAAAGGTGCAGAGATTACAATGACTGGAACAAAACTATACTACAAGGCATTTTTAAGCAAAGCAGCTTTGTATTGTCAAAAGAGCAGACAGATACATTAATGGAACTGATGAGAGAGCCCAGAAATCAACCCTCTCCTCTGTGAAGAATTAATATTTAACAAAGGATGAAAGATCATACAATGTAGTAAAGACAGTCTTGTTTAATAAGTGGTATGGGGAAAATGGAACAGGTACAGGCAAAAAAAAATGAAGCTAAACCACCAACTTACACCATACAAGAATAAACTCAGAATGGATAAAAGATTTAAATGAAAGTTGCAAAAACTTAAACATCCTATAAGAAAACATAGGCAGTGAAATCTCAGACATCTCCTATAGCAATACTTTTTCCAACATGTCTCCTAGGGCAAAGAGAAGAAGTAAAAAATAAACAAACAAAACTGCATCAAATTGAAAAGCTTCTTCACAGCAGAAGAAACCATCAACAAAATGAAAAGAGAAACCACTGTATGGGAGAACATATTTGGCAATGATATATTGGAGAAAGGGTCAATTTTCAAGCTACATGAAGTCCTTACATAACAACACCAGGAAGACAAACAATCCAATTAAAAAACGGCTGACAGACCTGAATAGACACTTCTCCCAAGAGGACATGAGATGGCCAATATACATATAAAAAAGGCTCAATGTCACTCATCACCAGAGAGATACAAATTAAAACTACAAAGAGATACCACTTCACATCTGCCGGAATGACTACCATCAACAAATCAACCTACAAGTGCTGCTGAAGATGGCCAGAAAGGAAAATCCTAGTTCACTGTTGTAGAATATGCAGATGAGTGCAGCCACTGTGGAAAACAGTGTGGAGTTCCTTTAAAGAAAGTAAAAATGAGAGTGATCCAAGATGACAGAGGAGTGGAAATTACACTAACTTCCTTCCAGGACCAATCTGGAATTACAGCTAAATTGTGGAGTAATCACCCAGAACAAACAACTAAACAACAGCGAGAGGGAAGCCTTATAATGAGGGATGGACAAAAGAATGAGCTTCAGCACAATTTCACTGGTAGGGAGAGCAGTGGAGACACAAGAGGGCATGCCGGATGCCCACTGGTGGCAGCTGAAGTGCTAGAGGGATATTTAAGCACCCAGTTGGATCACCATCAGGAGTGTGGGCTCTAAACTTTAAGGTGGGATCCCCAGCCTGTAGGACCAGAGCTCATAAAGTACACAAAAAACAACCAGTGGTGAAAAGTGGCAGCATTGTTCTCAGCCAGAGATGGATAACTGGAAATGCAAAGAAGCATTTAGAGGGCCAACGCACAAATTTTCATTTTCAGGCACTTACCTTGGGCTCCTGCAAAGGCATGGACAAAGTGGACTGGAGATGCCTGAGGAGAGACTGACAATGGCAGCTTTAGGGAGAGAACTGAGAGAGTAGCCACCAGGATCCCAGTGCTGAGTCATTTCTTATGTGGTAGCAGCCATCATGCTCAAGCAGACCACTCCCCTCCCAGCAGCAGCAGCCTGAGGGAAAACAATACCCCCAAACCCAAGAGGGATTCTGCCCTGCCCTATGGTGCTTAAGCCTTACTGCTGAATGCAGAGCAACTAAATTAACAGCTGAGAGACAGTCATAGTCAGTAGATCCCTGGAAGTCTTGAACAGGCTGCCTCAGTTCAGATAGGGTCAACATTTGACATCAGAGACAGATCCAGAAAGAAAAAAAACAGTGGTAAAAACCAGAAGCTTCTGAGACAAAATCCACTGTGGTCTTCTCCATGATTTGTGATAGTTTCTTTCCTGCATAGTGTTTTAATATTCATTTCTTGTCCATCAAATTTGTGCATATTAAGTTACTAGATTTTGTACTATAGTTTATTTCAATTCACACATTTTCCCCTCCCTTTTCTTACCCCATTTTACCTTTTTACTTTCATTTTAAATTTTGTTTTCTCTCTTGCTACTTGTACTATCTCTCCCCTGGCCAGCCTCACAAAACCAATTTTATTGTCAATAGACATCTCACATCCTGTTTCCCTGCACTTAAAATACCTGCATTCTCTCTCCACCTTTAGCAATCTTTACTAGATCATTTTGGATAGGGTAGTTGTCACATTTCTTCTATTTTATCTCTAGATCTTCACTAACTTTGTATTTCATATCTCAAGTTTTACCTGTTGCATCTCCAACTCTTTTTTTTATATCTCAAATTTGTAATTTTGCCATGTCTTAGCCTGTTTTTTTTCTTTCTTAGTTTTATCTTTCATCCTGCCCTTTTATTTTTATTCTCCTTTTTTATTTTTCACCTCAAATTATAATTTTTCCCTCTGTCAGCTTCGTTTTTGTTCCTCACTGTCAGGACTCCTTCTCACCTTGTCATCTCAAAATGACTAACCATTCCTCTAGACATTTCTTAATTGTTCTTTATTTCTTTTTTCCCTCTTATTCCTATCTCATTTATATTAATTTTAGCTTATTTGTTGATAGTGTTATAGTTGATCTTTCTCTTTAGTTTGGCTCCTATATTTTTTATTATTTATTTATTTTTTCCTCCATTTTTCTTTCTTTTTCTGACTTTCTTTTCTTTTCTTTTAATTTGTGTTTAAACCTAATATCATATATTTCCCTTCTGTTACTCCATTCTGGCTTATTCCTTCTCTTTTTTCATATGTAAATTTTACTTTCTCTCTTCACATTACTCTAACTCCTAACTCTTATTCGTGACCTTCCATCTACCCTCTGAAAATCATATTTCTTTCAGTTAGTCATCTCATATTTGCTCTCCTTTCTTATAATAGCCTTAATCCCTTTACAACCTTATTTAAACTGGTTCATTTGCTGTTGATAGTGGGGTTGTTTCCTGGGCTTTGTGATTTTGTTCTGGCAGCACCTGCACAACTACACACAAGAAATGGTTGGTGGAGTGATCCTCAATCAACCAACTGTAGGGAAGGACTCACCAAAGAATGACCAAACAACAGTCAAAACCCAGTTACATTCAGAGAGCCAACATAAGCAGCATAAAGGGCATCCCAAGAACATCAGGTTCAGGAGATGGAGGGTACTTTGCTACTAAAGGAAAGGAGGAAGCTGCAGAAAGAGTGTGAAATAAAATAGAGGGAAGTAAAATATCAGATATTGAGTTCAAAACAATTGTTATATGGAGGATTAGTGAGCTCAGTGAGAATTACTGAAAACTACAGGGAAGCTAGGAGAAACTTACTGCAAAGGATAGCAGTATGTAAAAGGACATAAAAAAATCAACAAGGTCCAAAAGGAAATGAAGAATACAATTTCTGAATTGAAGACCACAATAGAAAAAATCACAAGAAGGCTGGATGAAGCAAAGGTTCAAATCAGTGAGCTGGAAGATAAGGTAGAAAAAAAAAACACAGAAAGTGGGAAAAAGACTCAAAAAGAACAAAGAGGCATTGAAGCAATGGCAGAACAACATAAAACATAATGTACATATGGGGATACCAGAAGGAGAAGAAAGGGAGTAAGGGATAGAAAACCTGTTTGATAAAGTAATGATGGGAAACATCTCTAATTTGATGATCCAAAATGTCACACAAATCCATGAAGCACAGAGGGTTCCAATCAGGAGGAACCCAAAGAGCCTCACTCCAAGATACATCATAATTAAAATGGCATAATTCAAAGGTAAACACAGAACCTTAAAGGCAGCAAAGGAAACACAGGAAGTAACACACAAGGGAGCACCAAAAGGGTTAGCAGTTGACTTCTCAATAACAACACTATAAGCCAGAAGGAAATGGGGAAAAAAATGTTCCAAGAAGTAATAAGAAAGATCTGCAAACAAGACTACTCTACTCAGCAAGACTCTCTATTAAAATGGATGGTGACATAAGGAGTTTCCTAGAAAAAAAAGGCTAAATTAATGCACCTTCACCAAACCAGCATTACAAGATATACTAAAGTGCTTGCTTTAGGATTATGAAGAAAAAGAGAAAGAGAGGAACACAAGTACAGAGGGGGTAAATGAAATTAATAAGTACCTATCAATAATAACCTTAAACGGAAATGGTTTAAGTGCTCCAATCAAAAGACAAAGGATAGCTGAATGAGTAAGAAAACATAACCCACACATATGCTGTCCACACGAGACTCACCTGAGAACAAAAGTCCTACACAAGCTGAACATGAAGGGTTGGAAAAAATATTCCAAGTCAAGCCCTGGCTGGCATAGCTCAGTGGATTGAGCGCGGGCTGCGAACCAGGCATCGCAGGTTCAATTCCCAGTCAGGGCACATGCCTAGGTTGCAAGCCATGGCCCCCAGCAACCCCACATTGATGTTTCTCTCTCTCTCTTTCTCCCTCCCTTCCCTCTCTAAAAATAAATAAATAAAATCTTTAAAAAAAAAATTCCAAGTCAATGGACTGGAAAAAAAAAAACCCGAGGTAACAATACTTATATCAGACAAAATATTTAAAGCAAAGGCCATAAAAAGAGACACACAGCACTTCATAATACTCTGGTGAGGAAGCCATCAAGCAGACATAAACATTCTAAACATATATGTACCCAACATAGGAGCACCCAAATATATAAGAAAAATCATGGAGGACTTCAAGAAAGATATAGATAACAACAGAATTGTAGTAGGGGATTTAAACACCATACTGTCAACAATGGATAGATCTTTAACACAAGCCATCTACAAGGATATTGTGGAATTACATGACACATTACATCAAATGAAATAAATTGATTTATATATAGAAACTTTTTTTCCCAAAGAAGCATAATACACATTCTTTTCAAATGCACATAGAACATTTTCCAAGATAGACCACATGATTAGACACAAAAGAAGCCTCAACAAATTCAAGAATATTTAAATTATTGTTATGCATTTTCTGAGACCACAAGTGCTTGAAACTATAAATCAACTCCAAGAAGAAAAATCTCTAAAATAATCAAAAGCATGGAGACTGAATAGCATGATATTAATCAATGAATGTTTTAATAGTGAGATCAAGGAAGAAATCAAATAGTTTATGGAAACACATGAAAATAAACACACAACAGTTACAAACCTATGGGGCACAGTGAAGGCAGACCTGACAGGAACTTCACAGCAATACAGGCCTACCTAGTAAAGATAGAAACATTTCAAATAAGCAGTCTAACCCTACAACTGCAAGAACTGGAGGAAAAACAAAGAAAGCCCAAAAGAACTAGAAGGAAGGAAACAATCAATATCAAAGCAGAATTAAATAACATACAGAATAAAAGAACAATTCAAAGGGTCAATAAATCCAAGAGCTAGTTCATTGAAAACATAAACAAAATTGAGAAGTCTTTAATCTAGATTTATAAGAGAGAGAGAGAGAGAGAGAGACAAAAAGAAAAAGGGAATGTACCCAAATAAATAATATCAGAAATGAAAAAGGGCAAATTACAACTAATACCACAGAAATAAAATGGATTGTAAGACATTATTATGAATAAATAAATGCTAACAAATTTGCAAACCTGGGTGGAATGGAAAAATTCCAGAAAAACAAAATGTTCCAAAACTTAATCAAAAGCAGCAGAAAGACTGAACAGGCTGATAAACACCTGGTGAAAGTAAATCAGTAATAATAATAATAATAATAATAAAACTCCTGGCACACAGAAAGAAATTAAGGAAGACACAAGTAAATGGAAGCATATACCATATTCATGGATTATATGAATTAACATCATCAAAATGTCCATATTACCTAAAGCAATTCATATATTTAAAACAATGCACATTAAAAAACACAATGGTATATTTCAGAGATATGCAACAAACATTTCAAAAAGTTGTATGGAATCATAAATGACCCTGAATGGCTGCAGGAGTTTCAAAAAAGAAGAAAAAAGTAGGAGGAATCATAGTACCTGATATCAAATTATATTACAAGGTCATTGTAATCAAAATAGTCTGGTAGTGGCATAAGAACAGACACATAGACCAATGGAATGAATAGAGAGCCCAGAAAAAAAACCATGTCTCTATGGTCAATTAATATTTGACAAAGTGGGCAGAATCATAAAACGGAGCAAAAGTAGTCTCTTCAAAATATGGTATTGGTTGACCTGTATAGCTACATTCAAAAAAAGAAAAAGAAAAAGAAACTTGACCACCAACTTGCATCATACACAAAAATAATCTCAAGATAGATAAAATACTTAACTATAAATCATGATACAATAAAAGTCTTAAAAGAGAACATAGGCAAGAAAATCTCAGATATTCCACTCATCAATATTTTCACCAATATATCCCCTAGAACAGGGGACGTAAAGGAAAGAATAAACAAATGGAACCTCATCAAAAAAATAAAAAAGAAAAGCTTCTGCATGATTAAAGGAAACATCAACAAAAAGGAAAGGCGAGCAACCATATTTGAAAATGTATTAGCAAATGTAACCTCAGACAAGGTATTGATCTCTAAAATATATAAATAACTGACATGACTCCAGCCCAGGAAGGCAAATAATTCAATTTAAAAAATGAGGAAAGGATTTGAACAGACACTTCTCCAAGGAGAATGTACAGAGAGCCCAGAGACATATGAAAGAATGCTCAGCATTACTACCCATCAGAGAGATTCAAGTTACAACCACAGTGAAATATCACTTCACACCATTCAGAATCACCAATATTAACAAATCCACAAACAAGTGCTGGAGAGGTTGTGGAGAAAAGGGAACCCTCGTCTATGGCTGATATGAATGAAGATTGCTGTAGCCACTGTGGAAAACAGTATGGAATTTCCTCAGAAAACTAAAAATGGCACTGCCTTTTGACCCCACAATTGCACTGTTGGGATTACACTGTAAGAATCCAAAAACATCAATTCAAAAGAACCTATGCACCCCCATGTTCATAGCAGCATTTTTTTTTTTTTTTTTTTTTACAATAGGCAAGTGCTGGAAGCAACCTAGTGCCCATCAGTAAATGAATCAATCAAAAACCAATGGTACATTTACACGATGGAATACTATGCAGCATAAAGAAAGAAGGAGCTCCTACCCTTTGTGACAGCTTAGATGGATCTGGAGAGCATTTTTCTAAGTGAAATAAACCAAGCAGTGAAAGACAAATACTATGTGATCTCACCTCTAAGTGTAACCTAATCAACAAGAGAAACAATCAAGCAAAATATAACCAGAGACATTGAAATAAAGAACAAACTGAAAGTAAACATAGGGGTGGGTGGCAGGGATAAAGGTGGGAAGAGAAGGGTTGTCAAGGAACATGTATAAAAGACACATGGAAAAAGCCAAAGAGAGTTAGGATTGAGGGTGGGAGGTGGGGTTTCGTAGGGTGGGGAAAAGTCGTGGTAGGAAAATGGAGACAACTGTAATTGAGCAATAATAAAAAGTAAATGACTGAGCAAGTAGAGCAACGAAGCATTTCGTTTCTTTCTTACCTACAAAATGGTAAGCTCTGCTTCTTTGACTAGCAGCCCAAATAGCATATTTTATGTTGTACTTTTTGTTTTTGCACTCACTTTTGAATTAGAAGCAATATGGCTTGCCCATATGTAAAGTCCAAACAGAGATCTCAGATTACTGTTGTTCAGTTTGTGCAAAATACCTTCTTAAAAGTAAAATGTTTCCAAGTCCACCTATGAAAATGTTTCCAAGTCCACCAAGTTAATCTCATTGAACTGCTAACAGTATAAGTGGCTGTGCCCAAAAGTCATCATAATCTTCTCCAAACAAAAGATTGCTTTAAGAGAGTCACATTCAGTGATATAAAGCCCTGCAAGTCCATGCCAGGCTTCTTGTTCTCCAATAAATTTCCCCAGACCCTTATTCAGTTGATGACTGGTCTCCAATCTTTTCCCCTGAGCATTTCAAATAGCAATTTTAAGGTCTTTTTTTTTTTCCAGCCATGTTAGTTTGATTTTCATGAACAATTTGATCCTGCAGATATACAGTATCATCTTATCTTTCCAGGCCCTCAAACTTATGCCATTTGTTTAGTTGACTCTGGGACTGCCAGAGAACTCTATTCCCAACTCTTGTAGACAAAACAATGCCAAGTCATCCAGCCACAGATTGGGCCTATAATCATCACTTATTCATATATGATCCAAACGCATCTCCAAGCTTAGCAGCATATTCCTAATTGATTCCTCTATGGCTTTCGCAATTTGTTCACTATTTCATGAGATTTCTATTCTCTATACTTTAACTTTTTCTTGAATTTTTTTTTTCCTGAGACATTTGAAAACCCTGAGACCTTTCCAGCATTCTCAGAATGTTAATTAGTTTTAAAATTAAACAATCAGGTCATTAGTTGTGTCTCTCTGTATTGATATCTGTATGTCCACCTCTTCTGGAAACTATTAGAATTGGTTTATAAAAATTCCTAGACTTAATTGGGTTACATAAATTAAAATATAACAAAAACTAACCAAATTTATGGTTCATTAATGGATAATAATTTTCATGAATAAAATGATGCTATTTTTGCTAAATCTATTAATAACATATCTAAAGGAAGAGTCAACAACATACATAGTCTTGATATGTATGCATACAATTGAAATACTTTGATGTTTCTAATGAGAATAATTGTGGCTGCCCTGAATAGGCTTTATTGTTCACATGGTTAAAATATCAAATACCTTTTTAAGAAGAAGAAGCTTCATGAACCATGTGTACATATGTGGTTTAAAAAAACTAAATACATATAGTCAATGAATTGCTTGCCTTTCTCTATACTAATTAATGGAAATATCATTATACATTCAAAATATTTGTAATTCAAAAGTAACTTCTCCAACAGTCTATTTACATAGCATCCAATGCAGTAGATAGAGGAATAAATAAGAACATAACAACTAAGGAAATATCTTTAAACCCAAAGCAGACTATTGTTTGTTTCTGTGGAGTGGACTGTGGCATCCTGCCCAGGGTCTGCACTCTGGGCCCTAGAGGATAGCTAGGGTGCTTGAAGAAAGCACACCAAATGTAGTGAAATTTGGAAGAGATTCTCCCTGAAATAGAATAGCTAGCTGCCCAGGCACTTGAATCTGGATTAGTAAGAAGAAGTGATAAGGGTGAGAGAAAGTGCACTTGAAAGGCTAAAATTGTAAAGTTAAGAGCTTGAGTGGCTTTGCTGACCACTTCTTATGATAAGACAAACTCCAGGGAGGTTGAGTCCACATTGTGAATGGCTTGAGGGGACAATGCCTCACTTGAGGGAGGGCCATGAAAAGAAACTAGAGTAGAAATGATAGCCCCATGGGTAAAGCAGTTGAATGACTAAATCCAAGAGAGACCTCCCAAAGCTTTCCTGATGGTGATAGCCCACTAAAGAAGAACAAGTTAGGATGCAGTAGAGAGAGTGGATGGTTTGAAGGGGGTTACTTTCTCAATGTAAGATGATCAGGGAAAACATCCATATCTCTGTGACATTTGAGTGAGACCTAGAAAGGAGCAGATAGGGTTATGAAGGAGTTGGCTGGTGACACCTGATTTCACCTGATTAGTTACCTAAGTGCAGAGGAACTGACTTTCACCACATATTTTTCTCTGATAAAGATTTTTTTCTATAAAACATAAGATGAAAGTTTTAACAGTCACCTAAGATTAGACAGCTTTTCCCTACTGGTATAACCACTGTGGAAAACAGTGTGGAATTTTCTCAGTAAACTAAAAATGGATCTACCTTTTAACTCAGCAATTCCACTATTAGGATTATATCCTAAGAACCCAGAATCACCAATCCAAAAGAACCTATACACCCCAATGTTCATGGCAACACAATTTACAATAGCCAAGAGCTGGAAGCAACCTAGGTGCCCATCAGTAAATGAATGGATCTAAAAACTATGGTACATTTACACAATGGAATTCTATTCAGCAGAAAGAAAGAAGGAGCTCTTACCCTTTGAGACAGCATGGATGGAACAGGAAAGCATTATGCTAAGTGAAATAAGCCAGGCACTGAAAGACATATACTACATGATCTCACCTTTAACAAAAACATAATCAACAAAACAAACAAACAAGCAAAATATAACCAAAGACACTGAAATTGAGAATAGGCTTACAGTGATCAGAGGGGAAAGGGGAGGGAATTTCAGGGCAAAAGGGGAAGGGTTTGCAGGAACAAGTAAAAAGGACACATGGACAATAACAACAGGGCAGGGGGAGGTAGAAACAGGAGGTGGACACTTTTTCTTCACATTGCTCCAACTATCCTCACCTGTTACCTGGATGACTATACTTGTCTTCTCATCAAATCTCCATGCTTGCAACCCAGCAGCCTCACAAATCCTGGATAATGAGGAAGCTAAAGATAGTAATACTCCTACCTTTAAAAAGTTTTTGCTGAGCTAATCATCACATTAACAGAGACTGATTAGCAGAAGGAAATACAGTTTTTAATATATGATAATGGAGAATTTACATAGCATAAAATTCCCATGACAACGAGGCAACACTAGGCTATAAAACATTTCAGACAAAGAGAAAAAAAGGACAAAGAGAAAAAGAGTCTTACATTTCAGAAGCTAGAAAGAGTGCTTTTCATGCCATTGAGAAGGGAAGATCCTACATGGCAAGAGAATTTTTTCTGGGCCACTCAGAATCAGTGGGACACATGTGGTACCTAGCCAACAGGTGCTTCCTGAAGCCCTTTTATTTACCATATGTAATGAATTAGCTTAAAGTGAACATCCTGATTTTTCTCCTGAAGCACATGTTCTATCTGAATCTCTTGGCAGGAATGTGGAGAGGGTCAACAGTTTTTTTCTGAGCTTGTTTATTAAAAAAAAAACAGCTTAAAATCCATATTCTAAAGCCAAAATTTCAAGATGGCAAAATGTTGGCTTCCTTCAGTAACCACAAATTAATCGCATCTCTTTTTTTTTCTTCCAATCTTCCATTGGATCCCCACTTCATTCAGAGTAAAGCCAAGTCACTGGCTTATGGCTTCTTTATTTCTGACCTCATCTGCTCTCATCTTCTGATCTCTCTGCTCCAATAAGTTCACACCCTCTGTGCTGAGTCAACATATTGCAAATCATGCCAAGTATGTCTTACTTTATTCTAACATACTATCACACATTATTGTTGTCACTGTTGTTTGAATTATTGTGTGACTCCTCCACTGTCATAACAGATCTACGAGGACTGAGATTTTGTCTATTTTTTCTAATGATTAGAACAGCGTCAGGAAGATGGTGAGCAGAGGGTCAGTGTCCTTTGATAAATGAGTAAAAAACTACAAATATAATAATGGTTAAAAGGGTAAAATATGGAGCATTATGACCTCACGTAACTGGAATTATGACCTATAAGAACCAGTTAAAACTTTTTTAAAGGGAAACATCTGACAGAGAATGAGCCCAGGCAAACGTAAAGCTCATGAGGGGCAGGAATGAGAATTCCAGGCAAAGGACACAGCATGCATAAGGGACAGGAAGCAGGGACCTTCAGAGAAGCAATGAATTTTACTGACTCATTTTGGTGATGAAGTGAGCTAATATGCCTGAGGTACCCAATACACAGTCAGTACTAAACAGTGGCCAGTACTGTCATTATTGCATTCCTCTGGGTGCTCATTTCAGGTCTACCCACTCAAAAACAGCAGTAATAGGAAAACAATATCTTCTCATCCTGACCACACAAGCAATTTATGACATTGAGCATTGACTATAACTTGACTGATGTATTAGTGATAAGCAATAAAATACACATATGTAAAGTGTAAAATATGATGAATGTTGACATGTGCACATTCCATGTGAATCCATTTCATCCAAAAGTTTCTTGCGTGCCTTTGTAAATCCTTCTTCTTCTCCCCACACAACACCCAGAGTTTGCAGGCAATTACATATTTTCTTTGTTTCTCCATAGGTACATCTACATTTTCTGAAGTTTCATATAAATAAAACCATGTAGGATGCCCTCTTTTTTATCTGGTTTCTTTAATCTGCCATAATTATTTTATGAGGTAAAATTTACACAATAAATTTAATCATTTTATTTTTTTAATTTTATTTTAATCATTTTTCAAGTACAGTTTTCTCCCTTAAATTTAATCATTTTAAAGTGAATAATTCAGTGTCATTTACTGTAGTCAAAATGTGTAACCATCATGTCTACCCAGTACTGATTTTAACCACATAAAACACTATACTCACTGAGAGATTGCTCCCCATTACCCCATACCCCAACTTGTGGAAAGTACCAACCTTAATTATATCTTTGCCTATTATTCATTTTCTGTCCCATACACCCTGTGTCAGGACCCCTGCCAGATTGTGTATCTGGTGTTGCCACTCATCCCAATTTCAGGATACTAATCTGAGTCTTCAAATCATTATCCTTTTCCCCAGCTCTGTGTCTTACACTAATGCTCATTCTAGTCTTAGATAAAGGCACCCCCACTTCATTGCACCAGTTCCAGTGTCTCTCCCTCAACAAGTAGGTCAGACATTCACTCATATTACTCAGCTTCATTCTGTGCTTGCAAAACAAACCCTCTTGTATGGCACCATTAGGGCCCCTTGAAACCTTAAAATGCCTAATACCCTAACACATCCCAGGTTTATAATTTCTCATCCTGACTCTGAGCAGACTCTAATCCTCCATGACTTTGCTCTGCCTACACCTCTGCTTATAAACAATTCACTTCTGGACAGGTACCAAGGATCTCTCAAATATACCAGAGGCCACCAGGAGCAAGAAAGGAAATAGAAACAGAAAAGAGATTTATTTCTCATTTCTCAATTCTTGTTGCAAGCTCTTTAAGGACAGACATGTGAAATTTGTAAAAACAACAAAGAAAACAAAGAAGAGAGGACAGTGATGTCTGCTCTGAGATGCATGTCAAAGTGGGATTGAAAGAGGCTTATTCAGTACATGCCTGTGGGTGGCTGATGTAACAGAGACCTGCATGCTCACTAGAGTAATTGAGGTTAGTGGCAGAATATCTGTTAAAATCTCTGTGATCTTGTTTCTTGAAGGTGCAGGAAAAATACATGTGGAATGAGAACACTGTTGATGGTAAGGGCACTGTGGAATTGTGCCCTTTCCTGCTGGCATGTCTTCATGGATGGTGAGGCAAGGCTGCACTGAGGCAACCTGGGGCTGCAGGAGGATTTGGGAAGTCAGATCATCTCCTACAGTGAATATTAAGTCAGAAGAGAGGGGGACAATGCAAACCTTTTTTTTTTTTAATTATGAGAAAAGTAAAAATTGGAAGAATTAAAATATGTTAAGGATCAACACTTTAAGTAAGATGACATGATTAGCTACTTACTGGGAACTTATATTAAAGTAAAACATGCATCAAAGAAGTTTAAAATAAAAGTAAGACTATATTAAAGGCCATGCATTAAGGCAATGAGACAGAACTCAACACCCCTGATTGAAAGGCTGCAGAGATTTTAGAACAGAAGGATCCATGGGCATCTTTGTTTGCTAATTGACTTTATGCAAAAGAAAAACAAAATTTTTAATAGAATCCTGACTGGAGGTCCTTACATTTTGTATGAAAAGGTCCCCAAACGAGGTGGATTTCTACTCTCCCTCCAGATGGGGCAGAGATACACCAGAAAAATTAAAATTCAAAGGAATGAGTCCAGGTATTTGAGACAGATAGTCCTTGGTGCTTAACACTGTCAAAAATTGTTCAAAAAGACTTGTATATGTTCCAAAACACCAGATAAAGCATCCAGAATTGCAAATTGCAATCACATTTCCAAAGCAATTATCTGAAAAAATAGATGTCAGAAGCTTATAGTCAGAAAGAACCTGTCCAAAGGTTTCTGACTCTGCGAACTTCAAGGCCTTTAAGTCATAACAAAAATGTTTTCTTCACAATGAAGGAATCACAACTGAATCCCTTTCAGTGAAAACCCAGTTTCATCTCCATCAATTCCTGCAATAATGAAGGGTAAGAGGGAAGGGTTTTCAGGAACAAGTATAAAGGACACATGGACAAAACCAAGAGGAGTAGGATCAAGGGTGGGAAGTGGGAATGGCTGGAGTGGGGGAGGTGAAATGGAGAAATTGGACTTGAAGAAAAATTTTTTAAAAATGTGAAAAAAAAGACGTGTCAGTTCCTAGCAATGTAGGCAAAAGTGCAAACTTGCTGGGAGTCCTGAACTGATTGCATCTCCCAGGAGGCTGTGCTTTTATCTCTCTCTGAAGTTACCTTTCATTTTTTTTTCACTCAAATATCATACCAATCAAACAAGGATAATCTATATCCTAAGGCATGGCTGCTGTAATTTGTGATCTCCTGATTAGTTACTGAAGTGAAAACAAAATGATATTCAGCAATAGTTTGCTGTGATGCAATTTTTTAAAAAATAAAACCTAAGATGGGAGTTTTAACAGCCTTTTGAAGTTAGTAGGCTTCACCCTCACGCTTTACCAAAAGTCTTCCTAGGTTTTGGAGATGCCCTCTTCACTAAGAAATACCAAAATAACCATCAGGTCAAACTTAGTTTCATAAACACTGTGGTTATTTCTAATTATGTGCGCACCAGTCTGAACAAAGACATTGGATCCAAAAACCATGTTTGTATTAGTGATAATTCTAATTACATTTTGTTAATGAAAGGGACAGAGCAATGCCAAACTTATGCAAAGAAGCCTACTTCCATGAAACTAACATACTCAAGAAAACATTTGAATTTATAGAAAGAAGTCAAACAGAGAGAAAGGGATCAGAGTTACTATCCACACAGGTGTCTTTTAGCTGCTTTTTGTTGTCCACAACAGTGATCAGATGCCCTCCACATTACCCCTGGAAAAAGGACAGAAATTGAATTTTTACAAATCTATCACTTGCTCTCACTGGTAACCACATGACAACTGCCCGTACTTGAGGGACACTCTGTCAACCTCACTGTGGAGATGGTGCATGTGAGACCAACCAGTGGTGGGATCTGGTGTAAAATGCAACCTTAAGTCAACAACAATGACAATGTCAGCTTTTGTTATTGATCATTGATGACTCAGTGCAAGTCCTCTAACAATTTCCCACTTTCACAGCATATCCACTTGAAAAATGCCAAAGATTTATTCAGAGTTTAATAACATGTGAGAAAAAAAGGGTCACTCATATTTTACACCCATATTGAGGGTCTCACACTTTCAAAGACACTATGGTTTTCATGACATCACACTGAGAATTCCCACATCTTTTGTCCTGACAAAGTCCATGATGAAAGTTCTGTAGCCACAGGAGACTTCATCTTCAAAAGAGCTTCAGGCTCTCCCTGTTGTACAACCACTGTGTGAAGGAGGTCACACTTGTATAGCAGCCAGCACCACAGTGTCCTTATGCTGTATGACTGGTGCTGTTGACTGGAAAGTTAGCATGTTCACAAGTTCTGTGGGGAAACAGAGGATATGACAAAGAGAAAGAGTGGTCTTGGGACCCGGAGCCACTGTGTACTTCCAGAAATATCAGCCACCCAGTGTTCATACTTAAGTTTGTAAAGGTCACCTAAGGATGATCCCTATCTCTGCAGAAAAATGATTGCATTTGTTGAGGTGACAATGTATAAAGAGAGGGCTGGGCATCTTCTCTGACCCCAGATTACCTGAGAGTGAGCCCTGAAATGTTCTCATGGATATCTCAGTACTATAAGCACAGAGAACTTGTTCTCAGCTTCTATCTCCTATAACCTAATCATTAGGTAAAATTTTACTCTCTCATGAACTTTCTTGATCTTAGAACTTATTTCACTTCACAAAATCAAGTCCCACTCCCCATATATGTCTTTGTGTATGTTGAGGATGGCAGGCTTATATCCTCTGTACAACTCTAGGACCAAGGAAATTTTACAATAAGTGGGAAGGCATTTACCTGTTGTTAAATATTTTATTATTCCATATAAATAGCCCAACCTGGTTCTTGTGACCTTGTATTTGAAGGAATTTTTTTTTGTAAATATTTTGTCAGTTTGAACAGAACCTACTTTCTGGCCTGTAAGCTGAATAACATGCTGAAATAATTTCCTACAGAGATGCTTTTTATGGTTTTAACAAAAGACAGGGACTGCAAGAATAGAAGGAATCTACTCAAGACAGTAAAGGCCACACAGGAAAACCCATAGGTAACCCAATATTCCATGGAGAAACACCAAAATGCTAATAAAATATAGAACAATGTGAGAGTAACTTTTTTCCCATCTGTTCAACATAGTGCTAGAATCACTGGATGGAACAATTTGTCAAAAAAAATGACATATTTGGTATTCAAATTGGAAAAAAGGAAGAAAATTGATCTCTTCAACAGACAACTTCAGCTTATATGTAGAAAGTACTAGAGATTCTGTAATCCACACCCAAAAATAATAGTGAAAACTAGTAAATTCAAGCTGGAAAAGACAAAATCAACAGTCAGAATCCTTTCTATTTTTTGTAACAATAATGAACAAACCCATAATGGATTTAAGAAAACAGTTTCACTTCAAATAGCACCAGAAAGAACGAAATACTTAGAGAAAAATGATCCAAGTATGTGGAAGATATATACACCGAAACTACCAAATTAGATTGAAAACAATTAAAAATTAAAAACAAATAAGTAGAAAAACATCTATGTCTATGGATTGAAAGATTTCCAATCATATACATATTTGATACCGTTTGTATCAAAAACCTAACAACACAACAAGCTTCAAAACAACCTGCCTTTACCCCTTTCCAACAGGGACCCCCACAGCCATTGCCAGGCTGCTTCTCAGTCCCCACTCAATGTGATTTTGTTGGCACTGACTGCCTGATGCAGACTCAAGATAAGGAGACCTGTGGTACTGAGGAAGGCACATTTTGCATTTCTATGAATCTTCTGGGCAAAGCTTAATCTGCCTGACTGAGACTGACCTTGGGAGAACAGCACCAACAATGCAAAGCAGGTCTTGGCTGAAAACAATTTAGTTGTGGTCCCTCCACTGTGAAGAAAGCATTTTTGTTATGACCTGGATGGCTAATGTTCCCCTCAGAGTCTGGAAACCTTACACAGGTTCTTTCTGAATCTAGGCCACTGACATCTATTTTTTATAGCACTCCAATAAAAATTAAATTGTAATTTGGTAATTGCTGATCCTTTAGTCTGTTGAAATATATATGTCTTTTTGAAAGCTTCTTGCCAGTGTTGACAACCAAAAAATATCTGTCTTAAATGCCTGGTCCCATTTCTTAGAAAGTTAACATTCCTGGTGTTCTCATGTCCCAATAGAAGCACACCATGGTTGAGGACCTTTAGAACCAAAATTTAAAAGGACCTCCTATCAGAATTTCATGGAAACTTTTGCTTTGCTTTTGTGTAAAGTCAATTAGCCATCACACATTCCCATAGTTCCTTCTCAAATCTCTCCAGCCTACTAATCAGGGGTGTTCTGTTTCACTGCCCTATGGCATCATCTTTAATAAAGTCTTACATTTATTCTTAAAAGTATTTAATGTCTGTTTTACCTTAACATAACATCATTGTAAGTAGTTAATCATGTTTCCCTATCCAAAAGTGTCTATCCTTAACATGCTTTAAGTCTTCGAAACTTTTCCTTATCTCATTAATTGTTTTAAAAAGGTGTCCAATACAAATGCCTGTCTTCTTCACAGCAGGAGATGACCTGACTTCCAGGTCCTCTTGTGGACCCAAATGCCTGACAACAACCTTTGCTCAGAATCCATGAAGATATGCCAGCATGAAAGGGCACATTTCCACAGCACCCTAACCATCAACAGTGTATTCATTCCAAATCCATTTTCACAGCAACTTCAAGAAACAAGATTACAGAGAGTATAAAAAATATCCTATCATGAAATTCAACAACTTAAGTAAACATACAGGTCTCTGTTACCTAGCTACCCTCAGGCCAGCATTGAATGATCCTCTCAAGCCCTCTTTGACGTGCAGCTCAGGGAGATCCCCATCCAATATTGGTCAAGTGGGAGTTCTGAGGCATAAATACTGTCAGTCTTCCAAGACAGCCTGGTCCCCCAGAACTATTTGCTGGAACAGGAATAGACAGTCATTCCACATAACAGAAAGCATCCCGTTGGCAGTTTAACATGAGCATAAGGATAAGATACATCAGTGGTGATGGCACATTTCATCTTCACACCTGCTGAGAGCACAAGACAGTTTTAGTACAGTTGAAAAAAGTTGCACACTCTCCAGTGGGGGTCACATTAGTGACCTTTAAGGAAAACATGTCC
>PVIA01012061.1:0-40135 GCA_004024845.1 Tonatia bakeri | reverse complement strand
TTTAGCGCTACCGTGAAACACCAGTCAAGTCCCGTCCAACCCTCAGGGGCTGACCGAACAAGACAAGTCACATCCACTCCACGGAATTCTACAACTATTTAAAAATGCTGTGAGAAAAAAATGTTGTGGAATTACTTGATGTTATGGATGAGTGTGATGTATTAAGTAGAATAAAGAGTTGATAAAACATGTTTGTTTATAATAATATAGAGTAAGAAGCCTAGAATACAAACCAAATGTTTAAACCTGTTCTCTCAGATGCTGGAATTTAAAAGCGATTTTTAAAATCTTTTTGTTTTTAGGGGTTTTCTGAATTTTATACAATTTCACTGTTGTAGTGAGGAAGAGAGATGTTTTTACATAAAGATCAAGTGACTGAATAAACTGGCTCTAAAGAGCAACTTAAACTCACCCACACAGTGTGAGAACGGGAACTATGTTAAAAAAGAGGAAGCATGATTTCAAACCGGGAAAAACAGCAACCTTAGGGGTATGGAAATATGGGCTCTCTAAACGTATCATCCCGTGCTCTTACTGTTTTCTGTTAAAAATTTTACAACTCTACCAATATTCATATACCTAAGGAAATCTTTCAGTAAAATTCACATATAAAGAACTACCGATTTACAAAGAAACATACCAATTAGTATCGAAGTTAACCACAAAAAAATGCTATCATCTTCCCAAAACCCCATGGCAGGTCTGAAGTGGTACAGCCTTAACACAGGCGCCACTGCCTCGGCCCCCGTCTGCTACCTGGTCTGCAAACTGGGTCATGTAGCGCTGCAGCCTGCTCTGGTTGTCAGTCAGCTCGCACATCTGCACCAAGATGTCGAAGTCACAGTACTTTTCCGCCAATGAAGCCGCCCATGAGTACTGGCCCAGTGTGACTGTGGAAAAGGATACCAGGTGGGAAAAAACCTTATTAGTAAAAACTTAAAAGTGATTTAAAAATACACTTGCAATTTTACCTTTATTTGGATTATATGCTAGAAATAACTAGTGGAATAGAAACCTTTCCAGTTACTGGCATTTGGTTTTGGAATCCATGTAAAATCAGTGAAGATGCAAATTCAGTCCCTTGCTTCTCCACTGCCTACCTCGGCCGCTGCTCTCTTCCTGCATGGGCTAGCACAAGGCAGCCCTCCTAATCCTAATGAAAACAAGGTTAAATAAACAGAGAAAGCGGTACACATTTGCTCTGAATTCTTGGCACCGTCAGATTAACGATATTACACTGAACACAGGGCATTAATGATTTGACTCCTTCAACTGTTCTGCAAATTCAAAGACCCGCAGCCCGAGCCACTCCTCCCGCGCACTCACGAAGAGGAGATAAGAGCTCTGATCTTTTCTGTGCGTATTCAACCTCCAGGTTGCTGTATCTTTCTTGATCACTGGATCTGTCCAAGGACTTCAGCTGACAGGTGTAACCGTCCAGGAAGCAATCGATCAGTGAGACCAGCTGCTCCGTCAGGATGCTGCGGAGTTTGCTGTCTGCTTGGGGGTACACCATTTTCAGCACGATCTCGTGCTGGCGCGTGATGGCCGTTCGGATGCCAGCAGGACCGCTCGTTGCTGTGAAACCACACGAAGTGAGGCAGGATGTAAGGGATGTAAAATGGTGAGGGGGCAACCAGCTGCCTAAAAACTCTACCCCTTCACCACCGCTGGAGACATACACCAGCTCAGCTGACACCTCTCTGTCCTGCTCCAACCCCACCTTCTCCAGACACTTCCTGAGCAGAGCCAGGTAAACGAGAGCCTGCCTTCCTTCCTTCTCACTGCTTCCGTGCTACTCCCCCCACTTTCCCGTATTAAGTCAACATAAAGTATCATCAACACATCCAGGGCCAGGGCCTGCTTCTGTGAATAACTACATGCATTAAAACCTCATAGGTGTGTAGTAAGTACTGGTTCAATAAGTAAATCATGGAGACCTACAAATTATTCCAAGGGAATAGAGTGATTTTCACGAGAATTACTCCTTTTGGAGATGGACTTAAAAGTTATTTTTCATTTCACATATAAACCTGCACTAGGGGAATAATACAGCTTCTGAAAATGATGGCTCAGTAGCATATATTTTGAATAACTGCTAACAAACCAGCATATCTGGGCTCAGTGTTGGCAACCTCACCTGTCCATGGAATATACTCAGGTTCTTTTCCTAGTGGTTCTTCTCTTCCATATACTGAGTTTCTGTTTTGTCGATAATGACTAGCAGCTTGCAGCATGTCCTGGAAAACAATGAAATGCGTTTTCATATGCAGAAAGCGCTGATCCCAGTATTTCTAAAGGTAATGTGAAGAAGCATCAGTCTTATTAACATGAAAAAATCCTCAATATGGGTCTGCAGGACAACTTTTTGGCTCTTTCTGCATTTGAAATTTATTTAACTCCATAATCCAACTTCAACTTTGGAAAACGGCAGTAACCAAAGTAAAAACAACACCAAGAAAAAGCACATTAGCTAAAATTAAATGGAACATTTTAATCAATAATACAAGTAGTAAGCTTTTGAGTTATTAAAAATAGACACTTATTTTAGACAGGTGTTAAATTTAGACACTTATTTAACATTTACAATGTTAATGTAAATTAACGTTTACGGCGATATATACATGTGTGTGTATCCTTCTCTGAACAAAAGGTTTATTCTACCAAATACAAGTCAGGATTATAGAACCTTTTAACACGCACAAGGCAAATATTCAAAATAGGTGTTAACTGACTGATGCAATGACTTACTTTTTCTGACTTTCTGGAATGAACAAATGGCTAAAGTCTTACAAACGACAAGTGGTGCGGAGCAGGGACATCGACACCACTCTCTCCTTCACCCCGCCCTGGACCTGGACCTGCGAAATCGCTACCCGTCGGTACCTTGAGAATCGTGTTCACGTTGATCACCACCTCTGCCCACTCCACCGACTCCAAGGACGTGTCCTTCAGCACCTGCTCCTCGTGCTCCAGCAGACACTCGCAGATCGTGTCCACCTGCGACACCTGAGGGAGGGAGACATGTCAGCCACACACAACGAAAATCACGGCGACGGGTGGCAATTACAACTGCCTAGAATCTACTCAGTGGGCTTGCCTCATTAAGTCGTACACACCCTCAGCTCATATGTCAGAAAAAAAAAGTTAAAGGTGAAAATAAATTTAAAAACCAAGAAAAGTTCGAATATCCTAACTTTTAAGTTAGAGTGCCCAAATAATTACGTCTTTCAATAAGCTAACTCTGGACTGTTACAGGGTAGATTTTTTTATTTAAATACCAAATACAGCCGGCCCTTCATATCTGCAGGTTCGGCATCTGTAGAACCCAAAATATTCGGGAAAAAATGTTATATTGTCACTGACGTGGACTATGTATTGAGGCCCACCGTGGTCACACCTGTGCTGAGCATGTACGGACTTTGTTTTTTCTTGTCTTTGTTCCCTAAACAACGCAGTACAACTATGTACGTGGCACTAGGCAGTGTAAGTAATTCTATCACTACTATAAATTACCTAGAGATGACTTAGAGCACACGGGAGGGTGTGCATAGGTTATAAACAAATACTGTGCCATTTAACACAAGGAACCTCAGCACCTGCGAACTTTGGGGTTGGTGGTGAGGTTTCGGAAGCATCCCCTGCAGATACCGAGGGACAACTGTAACTGCCACGTTTGTTTGTTACAGCTGCTAGTGTGCAACGCCGCCTTTCAGTAGCACTGGGTTACAAATGATGCCGCAGTGTGTCAGACTCCAAACTAAAGTGTTAAACTAATAAATGAAAATGACCCAAATAATACACTTGATAATTTCTTCCTTTGCAGAATTCCTCTTCCTTAGACATAACAGAAATGTTTTTAGAATAGCAGCAGCTATATAGAAAACAAGTAATTAAATACATAATCTCTTCTTTTTTGCCATTAATTAGCACATGCAGGTAAGGTAGTGGTGGACTGAAACATCTGTTTCCAGTTTGAGCTCACGGCTAAGCTCTTCCCCCTTTATTTAAGAAGTGGGTTTTACTTAGTATTTAGAGCTTACAGAGCATCGGGCACTCGAGAGAGAAGAAACAGAAATCATAGTCGTTGCCCTCAGAAGCTTACAAATTAGCTGTGGCCCAAACAAAACCATTCTGTCTTGCAAACCTGTCCTTCCTTTTGTATTTCTGATGTCAGTCCAAGGAATCCTAAGAACCCTAGCAAGAAATCTTTGGCACATTTAGTTTATATGATTAAATATGTCTTATACTATTAATGTAAGAACGATAATAACACATGTATGAAATAATAGGTAGATAGTAACGTAAAAGCAGATAAAATGCCCAAACACTTACTAACCACCCTTATTATCCTGTGAGTTACATGTTCGGTCATTTCGAATACTGCTCATATGCTGCACCAACAAGGCCTGTTCCTTTTAGAGCCAGACTGGAGACAAGGTGGGGAGTGCACCCGCCAGCAGATGCGCTATTACTGTACTCCCCGTCTGGGCTGCCAGTGTATTTCCCCTACAGAGCCCACCAATCAGAGACGGTTTGGGTTAACCTGCTCTCGTCTTAAAGTGCTGATACCTGTTGGTAACATAACTTGCCACTCCCAAGTGAATGGGCAAGAGGAAACTATTCAAACATCTGTTTTCATTCTGTTCATGCACCTCCTCTTTCTGGCTCCCTCCTTATTATGGGTCTGCCCCGTGGAGGAAGCTGCAGAACCACTCGCAAAGGGACCGAGGACCAGCACCACCATGAGCAGTTCAGAGCAGCGGTGATACTACACACACAGTCTGCAACCTCACCGCTGCCCCAGGGCACACTCTCGGGAGGCGCCGGTCACGTGTTTGGTTGTGCTCCAGTGCGTTCCTAAGGCGCTGCTTGTGACTCGTGCACCCAAATGATGGTTTCCAAATGGAAAAAAGGAACCAGGCCCTTGCTCCGTTCTTTAAAATAATTTGTCATTAACATTTTTTTCAAAGAAAACCTCTGTTTTACCATGAAAAATTATGTATGAGTAACACAGTTTGGCTAGATCATAAAATTCGAGGTGCATTTTTTCCCTTTCATTCAGATTTTGGGCATAGTTGCTAGTTTAAAGACAGAAGTGCTGCCTTAAATCCTCTAGAAAATCAGCTAACCCAGAGGTATGAAGACAGGGCACCTGTCAAACTAAACACACTCGTAGAATCAACAGAACACCTGAACACAGTTCAGCGTGTTACACTGGTTCCAGGTCATGGCACGTCAAACACTAAGAAAAAGAGACTTCTGGGCAGAGTCTGTCACGTACTCTCGTACAGCTGGGCTGCAGGAGGAAGAAAATAAACTCAGAGGCACCAAACAGAGTTAGAAGCTCCCCGAATGCAGAAGACAATTCCACATGCCACAGAACTGGGGGAAGCACCGCCACTGTGTCCAGAAGCAGAGAACGCCACCGAGGGAGAAGGGGACAGTCCTAGCGAAGGACCGCGGGGCCCCTTCTGGCACGCCCAAAGTAGTTGCTCAGTGCTGGCTCAGAAGGAGGCTGTTGTCTCAGCCCCGACAATTGGACTCTCACTGTCAATACCTTTTAAGGGAAGGCGTCAAACCTCCCCCCATTCACCGGGCTGGCAGGCGTCACCCAAGCACAAGAGCTGGGTACTACAATGTCCAACTGCCACCAGCTGGCCAGCATCTTAGTCTTTTTTCCCTCTGAAGTTTACAGGGTTTTCTTTTCCTCTGGAAATAAACCTGATCTTAAAAGTGAGATGTACAGCAGGATCCTAGCAGGTAGCTGAGGTAAGGTTAGTGCAGGCACTGTTTAAAGAGCCGAGGGCAGGATTACGGGGACCAAACAGGGACAGTGTGGCACACGGGGCTAGCTAGCAATGGGGGGAGCTGCTATGAAGCCCAGGCCTGAAGGAGCACTGGGAGGGACAGTTACTAGAAATTCGGGGAGAGCAGCCAGATAACAGCCTTGGTCTCCGAGAGGGCAGAGCGAAGTAGGGAGGAAGCACGCGAGGAAGGAAGCTGGGGGAACGGCCACTCCGACCTGTGACAGCACCTCACCTTCCGCAGACCGGACAGGAAGCCAGAGGCAATGGTGGCCTACCGGGGAAAAGTGGACCGGGGTACAAAGGGAAGCACCCAGTGCAGGCCAGGGAGGACGTCCTAGTCAGTGCTGCCAGCAGTGGGAAGGGGCCAACTTGGGGATACTTTTTGAGCAATAATGTACGAGACCTTTTGTCCTCAACCTTCCCCTGCTCAGGCACAGTCGGAGTGTAAGTGACACAGCTCTAGGCCACATCGAGGGAAGGAGGAGGACCCGTCTCACCTCTCTAAAAAAGATGTCCGCAGGCGTCAGGCTGGATGGGATGTCGCAGTCCCGTTTGTTCAGAGCCATCAGTATTGCGGTGTTCACGAGGTCAGGCAGCCGAGAGTGGTGGTTCCTGAGCACAGCCGCAGCTGACAGCTTCTCCGCGTGCTCACAGAGCAGCAGCCGAGTCGCCATGGGCGCCCCTCTCACCGGGCAAGTGCGCAGACGTCCAAACAAGCCCACCTTGTGAAGACACAAACGCAGACACGTGCTGGGACAGCTTTTTTGGTGATACAGAATACCGTGTCTCACGGAACAACGAGGACGTTTCTGAGACAGTGTAGAACTGCGCCGTCCAACAAGGCAGCCACTATCCACCACACTGGCGATTTAAATGTTAGTTAATTAAAAGTGATTCTAAGAAAACTAGTCCCCCAGCTGCATCAGCCACATTTCAAGTGCTCCGCAGTGGCACGTGGGCAGTGAGCAGCTGCCCGGCCACCACACAGAGAACACCCTTGCTGCCTCCGAAAGTTCTAGTACGCGGCGCTGATGAGACTCTCTGTAATGTGAAGGCAGCGCTGATGTTGGAGAAAATGAACAAAAATGGGATTAAATTCACTCATTTGGACATATGTACAGGAGCCACTACTGATGGCAAAAGTGGGTGATTTTATGTAATGATTCTGTCTAGCAGCAAAAACATTTTCTAATTTTAGTTTAGGCTTAATATAAATGGGACTATCTCAAAAAAATACTGTAAGTGAGAATTGATTCTACTGGCACTTCAAAATTAAAAATCCACAGATAAAAATCCTATTTTTATTATCTTATTACTCTTCACTGTCTGTCTAATAATAATGAAAACCTAAGTTTTATACATAAAAGCATACAGGAAATCCGCATGAAAGCAGGATAGCACAGGGTGTGAGAAGAAAAGCTAAAACAACACTTCTGCTGAAATACATTATTTTTCTGTTTATCTTACTTTCAATGCAGCTTTTATACTTGAAGTAACAGGCCTCCATGTATCCCTAGACTTAACTTACTTTTAAATTGGAAAAGAAAATGCAGAATGCCAGTGCCGTCCCACCCGAGGAATGCCTCCCCCCGTCCTGGAAGGAGCTGGCGGAGGGACAGCAGGGTATGTGTCAGGGGCCCCGCTCCCAGTGGCAGGGATGCTTACTTGGTGGATAAAGTCCATGAGGAAAGAATGAGCTTTCATCTTGTCTTCCAGCTGGTGAAGAATAATCAGTGACGTGTTGCTAAACCCTGGTGCTTCTGTTGAAACATGTTAACAAAATATAAAACACGTAACACACAGTTTATAACATTTACTGCTGTTAAAAAGTTAAGAAAAATCTACACGACATGCAAACACCAGCCTTTTTTTTAATTCAAGATTTTTTAAAGAAGATTTATTTTTAAAAATTGGGGAAGGGAGGGAGAGAAACATTGATGTGTGAGAGAAACATCAATCGGCTGCCTCTCACACTCCCCTGATTAGGAACCTGGCCTGCAACCCAGGCATACACCTTGACCAGGAATTGAACCAGCGATCTTTCGGTTCACAGGCTGGCATTCAATTCACTGAGCCACACCAGCCAGCGTGAAAACACCAACTTTCCATGCAATTATTTATAATACTACCCAAGAGTTTAAAAGTTGTAGAGAAAATTTTGAGAGTCTGATACAATTCATACCGTATTTATTCAAAACACAAAATGTTACTACTAGTTTAACCATTTATTTTGTATCATTCTAAGCTTGCCAGTTCAAAAAAAAAAATAGTCAAAGAAAGAAGGTAAACACTGATGTTTTCTTCCTAAATCTCTATCGAGGCTCAGCAAGCTTGAGAAGCAGGAAACCAGGAAAAGCAATGGATGCCTGAGACAGTTCCTGGTGCCTGGGAACCCAGAGCTGCGGTGGAAGGATCACAGGGGACAGTCCCTGGGGCAGGAAAGCATCAGGCAGAAACACACAACAAGCCCACTCGACATCTTGGGATTTGGTCACTGTAGCCCTTAGGGAAATGTACAATTTCTATTAGCCAAATGTGGTGCTTATGCCAAAATTACCATTTAATTCAGGGGCTAGTGAGTGCCAAATGCTCCCTATGACATCAACTGCCTTTCAGAAATAAAATGCCGAGGCAGCTAAGTAGGGCTAATTAACAATTGTCTTCAGCTAAAACAAGCTGATTTGCCCCTAAGTTTCCTCAGTTTCTACCCTGTCACATAGGTCTGTTTGGAGCCCATCTCAAAATCTATAAAAGTTACAACCTTTTTAAAAATATTGAATTAACATTAAACTGTTTCAGAAACTAAAAGAAAATACGCTTTGAGATACTTTTAACTAAAGAACCAGAATGTTCTTCTCAAAACAGACCATCCCACACCATTAACACCTGGCCGTTCGTACCCTCGGGGACAGACTCGGCCCACCGCGGGTCGGAGGCTGGGTAGTCGTCCACCAGGTCCACGCTGATCTGGGCGACGGCTCCGTCCAGCTCGCAGTCGGAACCCAGATCCGAGTGGGAGGAAAACAGTTCGTCCACCATCACTTGTGCGTGACCTAGGTCCTTTCTGAAATGAAGTTGGAAAATAAGAGTATGAAAGGAGGCAAAACATTTTCAGTACTCACCACGAAAAAGTTAATCATGAAATTCAAGTCCCATGTTTTAGCCCGAAGTCGATTACTTTTAATAACACTATTTAAAACGGACAACTCTCATGCACTCATTAGTTCAACACCCATAGGCTGAATACTTGGAACATGCTAGGCACTGGGGACAGAAGGACAGACACGGCAGGACTGGGGGGGTGGGGAAGGCAGAATAAGCGCTGGGGAAGACAAGCGCAGTGCTGGACGTGCTGAAACATAAACACTCCTCATCTGTTCACGTTGGCCCGGGTCATGGCAGGTCTGCGCTTCTCCAGCAAACGAAGCCCAAGGAGAAGGGACTGTGCAGGGAGGAGAGAGAAGAATGGGGGACAACAGCAAACCGCCCATCAGACACCCTCTAGGTAGGTCAGCTGTGGACAGGAACAGAGAAGGGCTGGGAGCCCAGAGGGGGACACAGAGACCGGTCTTTTCAAAACATGGCAAATCAAGTTTGAGTAACGGCTGGTGAGGAAGAGCCCGCACAAGAACGGCCGGCGATGTACAATGGAAGAGGAAAATCTGAAGGAGAACAGTCGGGAGGGAAGCAGGAAGCGGTGCCACTCAAAACGAAGACAGGGAGCGCGTCTCCCCACTCCCCAGGGAGGGAGAGAGGAGGGTCTGGTGCAGGTGGGTGTGAGGCAGTACGTGCGGGACTGGTCTCTGCTGGCTTCTGTTATCTCTCAAGCAGGAGGCTGCGTCACCTGCTAAGGATGGGGAGGAGGCAGAGCAACGGCAAAGCGGAGCTCAGAGGAGGGCTCAAATGGACTCTCGGCAGGACCGGAGACAAAGCTGACCACAGCGGTCACAGCAGGGCTGCTCACATGCGGGAACAGCAGGCAAAAGCCGGGAACCCAGCTGTGCTCCAGGTTACGGGGATACAAAGTGGACTCTTAATCAACAGACAGTTTCTTCAACTCTCATAAACAAAAGATTATATTTATATTGAGGTAGTAAAATGAAAAGCAAAATAACACAAAATTAATTTCCAAGGAACCATGATATAAAAATAGCAGTATTATCTCAGCACAAAACTGAACAGACAGCCCCAGAGTGCCACCCATCCAGTCTGGCCCCCGGAGCACCTGGCAATGTCTGAAGACAGTTTTGGTCGTCACGAGTTGGGGGAAGAGGGTGCACCAAGGAGAAAAAGGCCAGAGACACCGCTAAACACCCTGCAATTCACAGCCCCACAACAGACTACCTGGCCTCAAATGCCAACACTGACAAGGCTGAGAAATCCTGCCGTAAGACACCGCAATCCCACTCGCGAAGAGTTTATAAGGGTGTCCAGCTGCGGCCCACAGGCCGTGTGCAGCCCGGCATGGCTGTGAATGCGGCCCGACACAAAATCCTAAGTTTACTTAAAAAATTATATTTTTGTGATTATGTAGCACATGTAAGATCCAACCAGTTGTGATTATGTGTCATATTTTTAAAAAGATTTTATTTATTTATTTTTAGACAGAGGAGAAGGAGAGAGAAAGAGAGGGAGAGATACATCAGTGTGTGGTTGCCTCTCACATGTCCCCCCACTGGGGACCTGGTCCGCAACCCAGGCATGTGCCCTGACTGGGAATCGAGCCAGGGACACTTGGGTTCACAGGCCTGCACTCAGTCCACTGAGCCACACCAGCCAGGCCACACTCACCTTTTCAACAGGGCAGTGATGCTTTCCATCCAGCGGGAAGGGTGAGCTACACTGTTTTCCCCCAGCCTCCCTGAAACCCGCCTGTGACTACCAAGTTCAGAATAACTTGATCTAGTGCTGAAGTTCAAAAAAACATTTCCTCCTTAATAGCATCATTCCTCCAACTTGCTCTGGCCAGTCAACAAGTAAGTAGCACGTCAGTAAAATGTCAGTAGCACGTCAGACGGAAGCCTCAGTGCAGACAGCTCGTCATACCTGCAGTACTGCAGAAAAGCAGCTTTCAGCAACCGGGTTTTATCTTCCTGGGCCACGGGCTCGTTCTTCGCGGACGTCTCGAACACCGCACTCTGCAAAACATCCAACTGTGACTTAGAGGCGAAGGTTCAGAACATTTCTAATTCTTGGACTTGAAACTGGGCCCGCCCTCGCCGGCAACAGCCCAGCGCGCCAGCTGGTTACCACGCGCCCTGCACCAACGGTTTATGTGTGTGAAACACATTGCAACACGACAACACGCACCAAACGACCGACCGACGTCCTCCGGGAAGGCACATGTAACTGAGTGAAATTATCTGGGGATTTCAGCACAGCTGCCTTTTTTTGCTCTAATACCACTCATCACAATGCCTGTTACTAAGCAGAATGGCTGACTTCAAGCTTCAGCAGGATTTCAGGGATTCTGAGGAATCAGAATACTGTGAGACAGCCTCTGAGAACAGCAGTACCAACAAATCACATGACAACCAAAGGTTTTTTAAGAATCATTAGTTTTTGTTGAAACTGTACCAAATCACTTGAATTTTTACTTACAGGAATAGTGTATATATTTCACATACTAATCAAATGGAAATTACCCCAAACAGTATTATATATAATCTCCTATAAAAGAATGATACAAATCCTATAGACCAGGGATTTCAAGGTTTTGAGATGACAGGAAAGTAAAACTGGTGGTTTCTACCCCAGTCTCCCTCTCAAAAACCACCCCAAAGTGACCAGAAGAACAAGCACAACCGCCCAAATGTCTGTGGTTCAACCCCCGACACAGGCGGACAGAAACCAGGAGGAACGGCAAACGACAGAGCAGAGGTGCCGACAAGGGTTTGGGGTGAAGGAGAAGGACAGCACGTGTCGAGTTTCTGCAGACAGGACTGCGGGGAAAACCCTGCTGACGGGCACCTCCAGACCTGCTGGAGGGGGCGGGACGATTAACCCGGTGTAAGCAAGCAAACACAGAATCAGTCCGTCGCACACTCCGAGAGTCACAGGAAGCTGTGCAGGGAAGGACACGTAATCAGCACATCACGTGGCTCCGTGAACCGTGAAGAATATTCACCTTGTCACTATAATGGGAAAAATTATACTGGGGTGGTAAAGGCAGAGAAAGTACCAGGTCACCCCACTTCTCATCTTCTCTAACAGAAATCAAGAGACTGTCTAAATTTGGGGAATCCAGAGGCAGCAATATAAGCAGGTTAATTAGAAAGACAGAAAAAGTGCCAGAAGAAACAGCTGCAAGACTTAAATTTAGTTGCTCCTGGCAAAGGGGACAATGCGGATGAAAGAGAGAAAAGAATGAATGTTTCCATCACAATTCTTTTAAAACTGTCTCACTTTTCAAAACATCTGTGGGACATAGTCTGATGAAAATTTAAAAACCGTCTAGAATTTACCTCATTGCTTGGTCCAGCAATTGAAGAGGCTAAAGAATCTTCAAGGTCCTCTGCTAACACGGACACGTTTTCCCTCGGAGTCACAGACACCAGTCCACTCTTTTTAGAAAAAAGGATGGGAATACCGCCACAGGAGCCAGCTCCTAAAATACGATCTCCTAAAAGGAAGAAAACCACACAATCAATTATACAGAACAAACGAATGCTTTCTGAAATCTGTATCTATAGCAGAAAATCATCTTGATATACTAAGAACATTTCTTTTCCTTTACAGTATCACTCCTACTTCAAACTCAGTTCTTTAATCCCAGATCAAATGCCAGGAACCTGCTGCTATTTGAAGTAGCGGATTCGGTGTCCTTCAGCTTTAGGATAATAAACACCAGTCTTGCCCTGGCCGCGTACTCAGCTGGTTGGAGTGTCATCCCAATACACCACGACTGCGGTCCAACCCGCAGTCAGGGCACATACAAGAATCAACCAACGAACGCATAAGTGAGTTTAACAGCAAATTGATGCCTGTCTCTCCCTAAAATCAATTAAGGGGGGAAAAAAAAAAGGAAAAAAACTAGCCTTTCAAGGACAGCAGCAAGTATATTAAACAAAAAGATAAAATTATTCAGGCTGCAAAATCCAAAATAACAGCTTTTGCAATCTGATGGGGCCCTCTTGCCTAACTCTTCCTCGACTTACTGACTAAGCCAACAATGGGGGTCGGGCAGAGAATCTAAGCTCGCTCAGTGCCTTACTTATGCCGTCCCACCCACCATGGCCAAGGCTCCTGGGCGGGGACCAGGAAACCTAGGTTCCAACCCGCTGCCTCAGCTGGGTTCTACCCTCTGCCCCTCCTCTGTAAACAAATGTACTGATTAAACCATCCGCTTGGTGTTTTCTCACTCCCGGATGGCTCTCCCTAAGCCTCCTCACTTCTCCCACCCCCACGAGTCCAACACCCGAGATTCTTCTTATCCAGGGGTCTGCACACACTTAAAGAACACCTTGGATCAAGTCACTCTTCCTAAACAGAAATAAGCAATTACTCTCCGTCTCAGTCCTTTCCTTCTTGGCCTCTTCTGGAGAAGATGCTACTATTTTCTGCCCATACATACACCAGTGTGGAGATTCTACCACCCTTTCGGTTTTTCAGTTCAGCTGTGACTTAGGCTACTAGATCAGTGTGTGGTCCTGAAGGTCCCAGTAACGCCTGGAGGCTTGCGCCTGGAGCAACGCTCACGGAAAAAGAACGAAGACCACTAGGAAGGACCAGTGAGATCACTGGCCCTGCTTTCTGAGACCGCTGCCGCACCTGGTGCACTGAAGACGATCTTCTCCTGAGGCGGGGAGAACCTCCCAGTCCCCGTGGAGCACACGAAGACGGCGGCCCCACTGTACAGGTAGGCGGTCTGGCTCGAGGAGTCTGGGACCATCAGCCGACACACGAGCGCCTCTTCGGACTGGAAATTAGATTTAAAACGACATCTATTAAGAACTGAAACAAAAATGCTCGTTGGCAGGATTTCATTATTCCTGCTTTTGTACACCACCATCTCATGACAATGGTAAAATAATTCAATGACTGTCCTCATGAAAAACCCAAACGCTACCCAAGAAATGACTTACAAAATATGACAGAATACGCTTATAATAAATAGCAATTATGGAAATTAATTTGTTGAGCTACAAATAGCAAGTTTTTAAAACATTTCCATACTGATAAGATTTTTAACCAGAAGCCTATTAATAAATATGAGGAAGAAAATAAAGACTAATTCATCATATTATTGAGTTTAGATTGGTAAACACTTTATAAATTATCCCATTCTGTTTCTTACTTCACTGTCAAGATACCAGGTACGAGAAAACGGAGTTAACTTCTTCAGGTATACGATCAGAAGCAGAACAGAAATAAGACCTAATCACAGTTGACTCTTGAACTTGGGTTTGAACCACAGGGATCCATCCACTTAAATGTGAATCTTTTCCCAATAAATATATCGGAAGATGTTTGGAGATCCCCAACTACCGTGAAGCAATTGCACAGATTACACTAGTCTACTCACTGCTGCTTCTCCATCAGCAATGCACGGGTCGCTACCCCTGCCAGTAACTGGGACTTTTCCCACATCATCTTCATCTCTGATGTCCAGTGTCAGTGACAACACGTACAACACCACCCAGTGTTTTGTATCATATAAGACAGTGTTGATGTACGTGCTAACAGAAAGACAATTCATCTTGCAAACAGATGACAAATTTACAGTGTTGATAAACACATTACAGTACTAGAAATGTATTTTCTCTTCCTTATGATTTTCTTTTTTTTAAGTTTTTTATTTTATTTTTTTAAGATTGTATTTATTTTTAGAGAGGGAAGGGAGGGAGAGAGGGGGAAAAGAAGGATGGGGGAGAGAGGGCGAGAGAGAGAGAGTGAGAGAGACATCAATGTGTGGTTTGCTGGGGGCCGTGGCCTGTAACCCAGGCATGTGCCCTGACTGGGAATTGAACCTGCGATTCTTTGGTTCACAGCCCGCGCTCAATCCACTGAGCTACACCCAGCCAGGGCTCCAACCTACCCTTTCAGTGATTTTCTTAATAACATTTTCTTTTCTCTAGCTTATTTTAAAAATACAGTATATAATATGTACACAAAACGTGTGTTGACAGACTGTTCATGTTATCTGTAAGGCTTCTTAGTTAACAGTAGGTGATGAGTAGTTAATTTTTTGAGAAGTCAGAAGTTTATGTGGAATTTCAACTGCAGGGGAAGGGGGACAGTCAGATCAGTGTTCCTAACCCCCAGATCGTTCAAAGGTCAACTGTAAATAAAATTGGCGAATGCTAAAAATAATATAGTTGTTCTTAAGTAGTTTTACAAACAAAACATTAAAAGTGGGATAATTTTTTTTTTATTCTTCAATATCTTTATACCTGTTGCATTGTCTGAAAACTTTAACACTGGGCACGTTTTTCTTGCATAATCAGAATACGGTATAGTTTATTAAAATAAAAGAACAGATTAGAAGATTTCCTTACAGTGCGCAGTTTCACAACTCCTTATTATGAATAAGGATTTTACGGAACTAGTACTCTACAAGGTTAAATGAAATTAACTTACAGCTGTTACAGCTTTTCCTCACAAACTCCAGCTATTTAAAAATTATGTTCAACTGCTATTAAGAAGCTTAACATTCGAGATCTTTTAATGGTTTTCATTATTTATACAAATTTTGATAGTATACAGGGCCTACAAATATAATCCCACCTTGAGCAGAAAGGCGATTTTTCCGTAACACACGGGGCTCAAAACGGAAGCCCAGTCCCCTCAGGGTCCTTCCCCCCTTTCCACTACCCAGCTCACCGCCACTGCTCCCTCTCTGCCCAGCAACAGACCAGGGGGCGCCTCTGCGGAGCGTGGCCGCAGAGGGAAGCTGCCTGCGGTCCGCTGCTTCAACTTCCACTTTTCTCTAGCTACACCCCCGCAAAGGAGCAAGTCTGAGACGGCAACTCAAACGCAGTGTCTACTACGTAGCCATTTAAATACATGCAAGCCCTGCAGAAGAATCTCTCAAAGCATCTGGCCCTGCACCAGTCAGGGGAAGAAAACCCAGCACGTTATTATCCGTTGGTGCTTTAACTTAGAAGTCTCACCTGAAAGGGCGGGTTATACTGGGTGACTTCTACAGTGACTGCGTCGGACATCTGGTGGCCGTTGTCCTCGACTGTCACCAGAGAGTAGTAGACGAGACACGGGCTGTCTGCTGGGTGCCACGCTGCCGCCAAAACCAGGAGCCCGTCACTAAGCAACGCACAAGACAGATCTTCAGCCTCTGGAAGACAGCTTGGCAGCTTCTCAGGGGCCAAACACACACTCCCCATCTGGTCCGCCAGCCCCACTCCTGCATATTTAGCCAAGGAAAATAACCAGTGTTCGCACAAACACCCATGTGTACATTTGACATCTTTACTTAAAAAATCTTCATGTTTAAAAAACATGAAACTATTTTAGATGGTAAAGATGACAATTACAATTTTGCAAGTCAGTAAAAATTTGACCAAGTTTTATGTGAGTACATATAAGGTAATACATTTATGTTAAAAATCTTAACTTTACATCTAAAACGCAGGTCTCTGAGCTTTGTGTCGCTAAAATTTATAAGCCTTCTCATGGAAGGTGAAAGCCCAGGCGGTGGCTTGGGTCAGGAGCGACCAGTCAGTGACTCTCAGGAAGATGAACACTATGTTTAAACAGGAGAACCCATCCATATGCAGGACACTCTGCAGGGGTCACCAGACCCGAGGACCTGAGAGAGGGCCGAGTGGATAACCTGGGGGACAGGTGCGCAGGAGGGTCAAGAAGGAGAAGGAGCGCTAGCCTCACAGCCTCATTGGGATCGTGTGGGCATGACAACACTGGGGCGCGAGCCCTGGCTATGGCGCAACAGAGCAGTTCCCAGGCGCGTTCCCACCCTCCGTTCTCAAACCCGGTCTCCGTTCTGAGGACCGCGTGAGAAACGCCTGCACCATGTGCCCTCAGTGGGCCGCGTGCAGCAGCGCTTCTCCCCCTCGGACAGGCCGGCGGGGGCGAGTGGAAACTGGTAAACTGTACTGAATTAAACTGTTCGTGGAAATCAGACACAGACTATTATTTTTCCTTCTTTGACAGTGTCAGTAAGGTGAGAGATCCCTATTGATAGCCCGAGAGAAAAATTACAGAACTGCAATGTCCTTCCGAAACTAAATTACTCTAAAACATACAAGGACAGCCCCTAACTTCTGGTCAGCTGTGCTTTGCAGGATTGCAAGTCCTGTGTTTGCGCTCGTTACATACACACCTCCTCACAGAAACCACGTCCAAATGGTTCTGAGTTCCGGATGGCCCTTGGCTGCAAAGCTCAGTACCAACGTGAGTGGCTGGCTGTGCCAGACTGACCGGGGCCTCGGGCACCACCCTGAGCACTGTTTCTAAGAGAAAATTCACTCGGAGTGCAAACCGTGGCTGACTGCTAACTTGTCCTGCCAAGAAAAACCCTCGCCCCACCCTTCCTTTACTCAACAAAGCCTCAAACGCCCTGAGGCTCCTTCCTCAAAAGCCCTGAGGCTCCTTCGGCAACAGAAGAAGGGCTGGAGGAGTGTGGTCAGCCCCGCCCCGGGAGAAGAAAGAGGACGACAGTGCGAGCCCCGAAGCAGCGGCAGCAGCGGCAGGAAAGGCATCTCTCCGCAGTGGAGAGAAGCAGCGGCTGTGAGCACAGAAAAGCTGTGCCTCTGACCACGGCAGACAGCGGGGTAGAACACACAGCTGACGGCTGAGCTCCGCTCCTCTCTCTCAGATGAACTGGCATCTCCAGACAAGGACACAGAACACTCAGTGCGGTGTGCAAGTATAAGATGAGCATCGGACAATGTAGCAAGACTGCTCGTCATTTTATAATAAACCGATTTATTTGTCTAAACACCTACTTATATTCTTTACGACAAGCTAACTGCTTACCAGTTTTGCTTCAAATCCAAGTATCGAATGTTGACCCCTTCTTTAATGCCTTCATAGTTGCTTTCAGATCCCTATGTGGAAATATCAGCAATATTAGCCCCCTGCATATAGTAATCATTTCTTTTCAGCCTGTTTCCCCAGGCCCTGGCAACGTGCCTCATCAACAGTAGCTCAGTTACTGAATGACTAATGCACGCATTTTAAAAATTAAGTGAATCAGTCAGTTACAGTATTTCTAGAGATTGAATACCCAATTCTGTTTATCTGATGGCTGAACAAAATTTGTGTTTATATACATCAAAATGTTTTTATAAATAAAACAAATTAGAAATATCACTGTTCCTTACCCAAATGGCATCAGTAATGTTTTCTTTCAGGGTTCTATTCATATCCCAACTATGCACTTGTTTTTCTGAAGACTCATCGACTTCCCATTTATTGATGTTTGCACTCGTCAGGCTGTAAAAGCTTGATCTCTCTCCATCCCACAGGACACTCGAGAGCTGTATGGGAGAGGAGAAAAAAGTCGTTTATGGATTAAGTTAGAATGTTAATACTCTATTTTTCTGACATTCAAATTTCATATACTTTTTGGTTCTTGATTAGTACTCCTAGCAGAATTCTTCCCTTAGGATTCAAAAGAAGGGGTGACCCTGAAACGGACCTTGAAGGTGGAAACGAATGGCAGAAGGCCCATGATGATCAGAGTGGAGAGGTGGGAAAACAGAAGGGGCTTCAGAGAACTAGCTGTCCTATCAAATTGGAATGTCGATTATAATCCAGAGAGGCAAAACTGAGGCTCGAATGAGGAATGAGGGACACACAGCAGAGTCTTGAATGTAAGTTCCTAAACCTTGTAAGCAAGGGCGATGCCACCAATGGCTCTGGAACACGGCCATGTCATAGGAAAATGAATCCATCAGGGATCCGTGTAGTCAGTTATACACGAGTAAGTCATTTTGCCTTTTAAGTATACACTTGCTTATGAAACACAGATGTGGTGGTGTTTTTTTAGGTTGGATATACATGAGAATTGTTGTTTGTTGTTTTTTTTTTTTTTTTTGCTGCAAAAAGCTTTATTGTTTCCTTTTGGTCCATGTGTTGGGGAGAGACTCGGGGTGGTTAAAAGGCTGCCTAGTGGTAGCAGGGAGAGGCTCAGGCAGGAACCAGACCCCGGGGGGTGCAGAGGGGCCCGTCAAAGGCACCTGGGCTCCACAGGCTCCTACTTGTGCCTAAGGGTGAGCCTTTCTTTCTTTTTCTTTTTTTTTGAGGGTGAGCCTTTCAAAAAGACATTCGCCTAGCACCACCTGGGGGCCGGGCAGCCAGGCGCCACCCGTCTTCCTGAGGAGTTTCACCTCCTCATCCAGGAAGTGGTTCTCCAGGAAGTTAGAGCTCAGGGTCTGTGCAGGCAGGCCCACAAGGGCCTGGCTCAGGTTCTTCTCCAAGGCCATGGTGGCTTCCACGGCATCCTTAGTTTTACCCTGTTCATCTTGGGAAGGCTCCAGCACGTCCTGGAACACGGCCACTATGCTGGTTTTACATCTCTAGGAGACGCTCAGCACCCTTGCGTTTCATCTTTGCCAATTCTCAGAAGTGGCCCCGCCCTCCAGGCCACAGTGTCAAGTAGAAAGAGATGCCTAGAGAGAGGCAGGTGTGGGAGGCCTGCAGATGCAGGCTCACCAGCTGATGGCAGCCCTAGCTCGGTGGGACAATTCGGATGAATCTGAGATTGTTTGGCAGTAAGAAGATATGGTCAAAAAAATGTGTTGGCTGCTCTCAGAGGCTGAGGACGGCTGAGCTGGTTTCAAAGGTGGCGACTGGAAACCAGATGGGAGGTGGTCAGAGGCTGAAAGAAGGGGCCCCTGAGTCTGTACCACCCAGACACTGCTGAAGCAAAAACATGCTTGGGGAACCAACAAGGATGCTGCCTGTATCTGAGTGTTTTTGGAGTTGAAACCCTGTCTCTGATTCTCCTGCACTGGGACTCTGGCCACTGATGGGACAGAAGCAGCAACGGGGGTAAAGTGGACTGCCACCAAGAGCCCCCGGGAAAGTTACCAAGAGTGTGGACAAGGGCGTCACAACAGAAGCAGACAGATGGCGTGGAAATGCAATGGACAGGATGGGGTCAAATCTGCAGGACCTGGCAAATGACTAACATGCTACGAAGGGACACACAGTCCCCCACCCCCCAAATCAAGACTTAACAGTGAGCAGGTGCTGCATAAATGTCTGCACCCACTGTCCCCGCCCTCGCTATTCTGCAGTGTGAGAAGCCCCGCCCACAGACAGATCCATCTGGACTGCAGTCTTCCACACACAGAGCTGCGGTCTCAGGAGTGGGGAACACACTTCTGGTTAGGTCTAGAGAGCAAAATTAATCCTTAAACACACTTATCCTTTTACTTAATAGTTTTAATTCAAAGAATGCAGCACTTATAAAATAATCTGTACGCCTTGAGAATATTAATGTGATAGGGTATGTGAGGGGACTGGTATAAACCCATTTGACCATCCTAACAAAAATGTTTCAATGAAAAGATCAAAAGTGTGATTCCGTGTGCACCGCTGTTCACAGGGCAGCAACAGCAACTTCCGGGGGAACTTTCAACTCACGATTTCACCAAGAAACAAGCTTGTAAAACAAAGTTATTTTATCAACTTACTATGAGGTCACTGCTAGGAGATAAAATCCCCAAAAGAGAAGAAACCTTCCGACCAATCCCCGAAAGCACGCCTTGCCCCTGAGGCAAGATGCGCTGATGAATCTTTCCTAAACTGTCAGGTGTCAGCCGAATCAGCTGGCTTCCCGTTGAGGACAAAATAAAACTTCCTCCCTGTGAACAAATATTATGACATTAGTTCAGTTAAGCATCTAAGACTAAGGCAAAGAAAATTAATACAAGGTGATTTGATACAGAGAAAAATCACCTATACCCTAAAACAAATCTGAAAGAACAAAAAGAGGAACAATGCTATTAAAATAATTTACTTATGAATCCATTCACCTAATATTATTAATTCTATATAGAAAAAGTTTTGTTGTAGTTTTATATTATTAAACGGATTATTTTTTCCTAATTTTTAAATCACAGGTTCACCATCTTGCAGGTTCAACAAATCAAGCATCAGATTTGATTTCTTTGGCAAGCCTGCAAAGCACACATTAGCAAACCATTCTCTATGGCGTCTAAGAGTTTTTCAGTTGCTCTTGTAAAGTGTTCTTGAAAGACATCAACACCAGCAGCTACTGTCAAGTGTTGCTGTTTCAGAGCTTATGAGAAGGTCTTTCCTTTTTTCAACTGTTCAAATCACAGGCCCTTACATCCGTCTTGTCTCTTCTGGATCCCTCCCTGGCCTGTGTGGTCTGTTCAAAGCCCTGTGTTTTTAGTCATTTGAATCCCACTTTCAAGCCACATCACAGCTTTGCAATAAATATGAAAGAATACCCATCATAGTCAGGGCACATGCCTGGGTTGCAGGCCACAGCCCCCAGCAACCGCACATTGATGTTTCTCTCTCTCTCTCTTTCTCCTTCCCTTTCCTCTCTAAAATAAATAAATAAAATCTTAAAAAAAAAAAAGAAAGTGGGTGTGACTGCGCGCCAATAAATCTTTAAAAAAAAAAAAAAAGAAAGAAAGTGGGTGTGACTGCGCGCCAATAAATCTTAAAAAAAAAAAAAAAAAAGAATACCCATCGTGTACCTGCACTGCTGTCAGGAAATTGTACGTCTTATCGCCTCCCAAATCTACAGAAGTCTCTGTGTAGGTGTCTTCGCCAGCAAGACTGGGCCAGTAGCGAATGGATCCCTCTCTGGTGGCAACCATGACGGCAACAGACTGAAAACCAGATAACACTCAGCAATCACAACAGAAGACGCACCCAGTAACCGGGAGTAGTCTGATGAAATTGATACTGAAAAACCAGGGCAATTTACTATTTGATTAGGAAAAATCGTAAGTAAAAACTTTTTATATTTAAAAAGCTACCACACAGTAAAATTGACCTTTTAACTACCATAACATAATAGGGACCCCGAACAGTGCCACAAGCCCCCAGTATTCCCTGCACCGACTCCTCCACAGCCACGCTCTCCCCCATCCTAACTCCTGGCACCGCTGTTTCCATCATTAGTCTCACCTTCCCCAGGAGGTCACACAAGTAAATTCACACAGAACGTAACCTCCTGACACTGGCTTATCTCACTAGCATAATGTACCTGAGATGCATCCGGGTTCTTGCATGTGTCAACAGTTCATTTCCTTTTACTGCTGAGCAGAACTCCATTCCATGGCTGCACCAGTTTATCCGTTTACTTGCTAAATGACATTCACACTGTTCTACCTGTGGCTATCATGAGTAAAGCTGACACGGCATTTGTGTACTGTTTTGTGTGTGAACGTAAGTTTTAATTGCTCTACGGTGCATAGCCAGGAATGGATCTGTTGGGTCCCTTCAGGGTAAGGGTATGGCTAAGTGCACTTTAATCCTACAAGACAGTGAAAATCAAGAGCCCATACCATTTTGCATTCCCAGCCCCGTGAGTCCCAGCTGCTCCACATCCTCGTTAGCACTTGGCAGTGTTTCAGCCATTGGGGTGGGTGCGCAGTGGCTCTCGGCGTCATTTTGATTTGCATTTCCCTAAGGGCTCCCGATGTGAACATCTCCTCATGTGCTTATCTGACGTCCTGAAACCCTCTTTGGCAAAGTACCTGTTCGAGCCCCGTGTCGCTTTTAAATCGAGTTGTTTGTTTCCTTATGAAGCTTGGAGAGTTCTTATTTCTGGACACAAGTCTTTTCTTGAATATTTCATTTACAGATATTTTCTCCCACTCTGTAGCTTGTCTCTTCATTTTCTTGTGTCTTCTGCAGAGCCAAGTTTTCAACTTTGCCGAAGTGCAACTTACCCATTTTTCTTTTATGAATCATGCTTCTGGTGATCTCCAGGAATTCTTCCACTAATCCCGGGCCATCGTGTTTCTCTCCTGCTGTCTTCCACAAGATTGTAGTTTTACATTTTGATCTGTGACACATTTTGAGTTAATCTTTGTATACTTATGAGGCTCAGGGGATTTTTTTTGAATTGCGTTTGTACCTCTGCCAAAAATCAAAGGGCCACCTGTGTGTGGGTGTCTTTTCTGTTCTATTCCACTGTCCCAGTGTCCATCTCTTCGTGAACACCAGTGTCTTCACTCCTGTAACTCTGAAGTTATGTCTCCGAGTTAAGTCTGATGACCCCTCCAACTTTAGAACTCCCTTATTTGAAAACAAATTATTTCAGTAAGTATTTAAGTCACCTACCTGAGTAGAATGTGCTTCCCCTGAGGGATCAGAGTAGGAGAGAGCCACCAAGTCAGCAGTCCAGTGGAAATCGCTGGGTGGCAGCTGAAGTTCTTTGCAAACAGCTAACTGCAGGACAAGGCCAAACAAACAAAAGACGTTTCGCATCAAATCCAACCTTCTGAGTACACATCCGACTTCACCACTTCCGTTCTCTGCATACTTTCCATTCTGATTCACTGCTGGAAATACCATTCCACAAATACACTTTCTCCTCACAATTCTTGATCAGGCTTTCACCATGGCTTTCAGGAATTTTAAAACAAAGTTTCTTAAGAGATATAAAATCAGGAAAGCTTACGAGCTAGACTGGGTCTTGAATATTAACTAGTCCAGTCTCTTCTGGGACTGAAAAAAGTCTGTGGTTAAGGGAAGGACATAGGCTTCCTATGGGATTTTCCCAATCCAGTCTTGACTTGTTTATTTGATATTTAAAATCAGCATGATTGCACAGCGATTACACTAACTTGCCTAGAAAATATTTCTTAGACTCAGCCGAATATCAGACTCCCTCTGCCAGCTCATTATGTCCCCCCACCCCCAGATTTGTCCCTCACTATGCTCCTAACTACAATATCTCACTCTGCCAGTGGCTCCATTAGTCAGAGCATCTAAGAAACATTCTTCCCAATACACAAATGTGTATGCATGCTAGGTATTTCCTATCACTATGAAAATGCAAATCCATAATGCTTGAGTAGATTCAGATCATTGTCTTCCAACAATTCTAAACATTTAGGGTAAAAATTAAGAGCCAATTGGTTCCCCTCTCCTCTATTTCCTTCTATCTCTCTAAAGAGCCATTACCTTAGAAATAGGTGACACAGCCATCTTCCAAATAATGAGTCTGTCTCTGCAGACCAGACAAGCCCATCCACCTTCATCTATGTGAACAGTGAGCTGATCACCCTCTAAATAAAAACATACGGTACACAGTTCATCTTAGCATGTGAATAACAGCAACCCCTGAAATTTCCTTTTACCAAAATCTTATTGCCATTCTTCACCAAAAAAATTACCACTCGTGAAAAAGATAAATTCATAACAAAAATACTCTTTAATATAATTTGAGTTATCAATATCCAAAACAAGAGATCCATTTAACTTTGATAACCACTTTTAGAAATATATCTAAAAACAAATAGTATATGTTGGGCCTAGGTTTAATTTTTCTTAATTTTTGTTATAAACAGATATCTTACTTTCTGCAATACTTAACATTCATGATTTTATTTTGATAAAGCAACACAAATAATAAACCTTCCCATTAAATACACAAAACATTCCAAGGAAAGATAATCTTTCAAACAGAGCTTTTTGGAAATACAAAAATTTACTTCATTATATGGAGACATAAAGGGTTACATTTTGTATTAAGTGACAAAAACTTAATTAGCATATTGCTCTTTTAAGCTTTGGAGGTAAATGTCCATCAACAGCCCTGGAAATATAATTAATTTGACCATTGCTCTTTGTTGAAAGGCAGGGTGAAGAGGTGAAATAAAAGGAATCCATAATGTACACACTGTAATAACAAATTATGCCCAGGCGAAGTGTGGTTTTTTGCTGCAGTGGAATATCGGCTCAGTGATTTTCTTCCTGAAAGTACCGTAGCAGCTCCACGCCCTCTACTGGGGAGCCCTCGAGGACGCTGACTTAATGCCCAGCAGTTTCCACGTGGGAAGAGTTCTCCAGGACTACACACTGCTTCAGCACACACATCCTTGTTTCTAGGGATTCTTGTACTGCTTGTTAGTAACATAACCTGGTGGCATGAATCCAGAGTTTCTTAGAAGCTTTTAACGTATGACATATACTGTATTTGGGGGTGGGGGTAATATGCCTTATGTATATGTAAAACGAAACGATGCATGGTTGAGGTCAGCAGTTGTCTGAAAACAACTGTACCTGCAACTCCCAAAGACTCAGAGGCAAGATGTGCAAGTTCAAGGTGACGAGAAACACTCCTTCTTCTGATGGAGTAGTTTACACTTTTCTGACTGTCATTCATAACGTGGAACACATTTTACATCACTATGCACTCACACACAATTTAAGTAAAACAAAATTTATTCAACATTATATGAGATGAACTCTGATATTCAGCCTTCTATTTTATTTTATTTCTTAAAAAATGCTGGTTATAAATTATTAAACTGATGTGAGTCACTACTTACAGCTTGAAAAACAACACTGCAGAAAAATCACAAAGATCTAGAACGGAATTCTTAGTAAAAATGACTCAGGCAGGTCACTGAGGATGCTCTGAACTTTGTTCTTCAGCCACCCGGACCCTCAACCTTAACGCAGCTTTTCTGCAGCTCGTGTTCACTGCCTTTTCCAAACCTCCCCTCCACCTCTCTGCCCGCATAATCTTCTAAAGGCACACCACGTAACATCACGCATTTGCGTATGGAGCCTCCAGGACGCTACACAAAATCCAGAAATGGAGCAAAGACTAACTTTATGGCATTATTAAACTCAATAACACAAGGCACTAATTTTGGGCTATTTGTTTTTTAAGTTAAGTTTCATATACTCAACTTTTGAAATTGAACTGAATTTTGCATATGTACTACTTACCAACCATTAAAGAATTAATTTGCCTATGCTAACATAACTCATTCTGTTTCTTGGATTATACTTCTCAATTAGAGTAAAACACCACATAGGTTACCTCTTTCTCTCCATTTGGGTCAAGATGTATCTGAGAAAGCACAACTTCAACCTCCATGCCGGAATTAGGCTTCATTTGAATTGCTAACAGAGGCAAATGGAAAATGGTACCCACCTTTATTCAATGCTTCCATAATTGTAACAGGAAGAAATAATCCAAGCGTTTTCACATCGTAGTTCATAGCTTCAGTTATGGAGTGATGTGGCAACGTGCGTGTCGGTGTTCCTCTGGAGGAAAGAGACCACAGTACTTCACCATAACTTGAATTTTCCATTATCCTAGTTTTCACGTATATGCTTTCACAATAAAGAGAACCGCTTTGATAAACAAGAAAATATGAAGTGGAACAAAAAAAAACTCTGGCTAATGTATCTGGTGTAATTAAATACATTTTTCATTAAAAAAACTGACAGGATTTAGTGTAACTTGACCTCAGACTCTTAAACTCTAGTGTTTACACGCATGTGCCATTCACTTAAACTCTTCGTAACTCTGCTTCCTTAGCTGTGAAATAAAAAGGTTGGACTAGATGTGTTTTCGAAATTGGGGATAATTTTGAGGGGTTCAATCAACACTTTTGAAAACAAAATAGAATATAAAAACAAAAAACCTGTATAAACTTTGGACTAGATTATACTGAAACCCTCATCACCACCAGAATTACAAGAATCTACCAGATCTGTATAATCAAGCAAGAGATTAAATGGGTGGTGAGCATCTGCCGTTACCTGGCCTTCGATACAGCAGGAGAAATTACATCTTCTTCTCAGCTTCACTTTAACAGTCAGAAAAACAGTGTGAAGTTACCAGTTTAAAAGTTACTGTGTTTCATATCATGTGAAGATTAAATGAGAGGATGCAAACACAGAGTGATGGAGAGCTTTGTCTGCCAACAGAGTAACAGGCCCTTTTAAAATGATCACCAGAAGAAGAAATAAAAACACGTGAAATAAAGTACGACTTTTATTCTTTGTCTTTTCTCAAAGGAGAGGAACCACTTAACAAGATCAGCAGTCTGAAGGGCACTCTTCAAACCGCAGAAATCAAGGAGACCATGGATTCTTTAAAAATCATTTCTCCTTTAAAGTAATGCAAAACCTCACCTCAACCTAGTACAAAATAATATTAGTAAACTGTAATTGAAAAATAAAATTACCCAATATTACCATTTTCTTGTAGGGGAAAATTCATTTTTGATAGGGGAATTCAAAGAAAACTATTCAGAAACATGTTACCCTCTCCCAAAGATCTACATTAATTATGAAAGGGGGATTAGTGCGCCAAGTTTTCATTTGGTTACAAAACTATTCTTATCTCACTGTTGTATGAAAAGCCTTTTCTCTACTAATGTGGCTAAAAATTAGCTTCTGTACCTAAAAGCCCTTTATAATCCCAATCAGCAGATACTATGGCGGTCAGTATATTAGGTTTTAAATGAAGAATGTTTTTCCAGGGTTGGAGGTCCTCGTTTCCACCTTTACTTCACATCCCGTCGTGGCATTTCATATGAACCCTTTTGACCTTAGAGAAGCAGGCTCCGAGCAGATATTATCTATCGCCTTTACACAGATGGAGTACGAGTCATCAGTAACTTACTCCAAATCACAGGGGAAGCAAGGGGGAGGGACGTAACCACTAACTCAAACCCAGCTTATTCTTCTCTATACAAAGGTAATTCCATGAAATGGGGAAAGCGAAGAATCAATTAATGAATTAAAGTGATGCTGAAATAACCCCAAAGGGTAGCAGAAGTCTTTTTCCAATAATTTGGCAGTCGCCTTCGCCGCCTCCGATTCCGGAGGCTTCTGGAAACACTACCCTACCAGGCCCGCCGAGGCCTGTGAGACGCCAGATCCAACCCGGGACCACCACTCACCGCGAGCTCAGCGAACTACGCCGACCGACGGGAGAGAACAGCACCGGGGAGCCGACTGCAGACCCCAGGGCTAGACCCTTCCTACTCGTCGCCCGCGGCGTGGAGCCCGGCCCGACTCCGCTCATCGGGCCCCTTCGGGTTCCAGGCCCCGGCGTCCGCGGAGAAGAGACGGCCGAGAACATGACGGAAAAGAAAGGCTACTGAGAGCGCCTGAGCTCCGGTCGTGGGGCTGCAACACACGCCGCGCGCGAAGCTTGAACACCCAAGGGGTGGGAGGGCGCGCCGTAAATACGTCAAAGCACCGCGCCGCGGGGCGTGGCCGGGGCGGTGGGGCTTGGGCGGCGGGCGCTTGATGATGCCGTCAAGTCGCAGCCCGGACTGGCGGACTCTGGCCTGGGAGCGTGCTCGTGATGGCTCCGCTCCCCAGCGGCGCAAGTCTCCAATTTACCGGGAAGCGGAACTGAAAGCCGGATGCTGCTCTCTACTCCGAGCCCGGGGCTGGTCCTCCAACAGCTGGCATGCAAGCCTCTCTGCGGGCCGGCTTTACTGAGCCTCGGGATATGAAAAGTGTTTGTTCCCTGGTCCGGGATGAGGAGAGAGAAACTGTAAAGCTGACACTCGTTTCACGCTCAGTGTTACCTTTGTTCTCCTCTAGGTTTGTCATGGTCCCATTCTCTCTGCACAGGTTCATTCATGCAATTGTCAAGTCTGTATCTCTAATCCAGATCTCGCTCCAAAACCGCAGGCTCCTAACAGCTCCCTGGTGGACACTTTCCACCTGAATGTCCTGTAGACTCCTAATACACTTGGTAAAAACCGAGTTTTTGTCTTCCTTTAGGACCCCTATCCTACTACTGTTACAGGGTGCAGCCAAGAGGGGGGCCCCAAATGGACATTTAAAATGGGGTCCAGAACTCAAGGTGTTCAGAAAATATTAGGATGTCCTCACCGCCCCCACCCCAGGTGTGGGTAGGGGGAAGGGACAAATGGAGTAGGCCCATTAAGAGCTGTTTCCCATAGCAACTGCCTTGCAGCTAACCTGTGGTGTGGTCATTTAACATACCTATAGCCTTTGGCTGGTCGCTTAGATATGCTAAATAGCTATGGCCAAGCTCTGGGCCAGGGGGATGGAAAGGGACCAGCCCCCCAATACGTAACCTGGGGGCAGGTCCCCGGAGTTGTGGTGCCTGCGTGGGAACTTGGAGATGATTGGCTCCATAACATGGGGCCACACTTACCCTCACCCACGGTGGTGGCCAGAAAGGCTGGAAAGAATGGGAGATTAAGGGCAGGTGTAGCCGAGTGTGGGGGAAGTCAGAGGTGGAGCTGTAGAGGAAGATTGTCGCGGGGATTTAAAAACCCTGGCGCAGCAGCTGTTGAGAAGGGTGAACCACGCGGCTTTTGGCAGAGTAGGGAGCTCCCGGAGCCCCGTGAGAGAGAATTCACTATGCGGATTTAGCAGAAAATCGACACTCGGCCAAAGCCGAGTGGCAACCCATCTCCCCGCAGCCTTGTGGGGAGAACCACACGGTTTCGCCAGAGTGCAGACCCCTGCAGCTCTGGTAGGAGAGGACTACGTAGCTTTGAGGTGCTCCTTTTGGCCACGCGGCCTGGGAAGCTAGAGAGACCTTGCCTGGAAGAAGGGTAAAAGAACTCTTAGAAGTAGGCCATGAGACGGTGCTGCATGGCTTTGGATTAATTGGAGATCCTGCCTGGACAGCGACACAGCTGATGGTTCCGGGAACTGAGAAAGGTCTCCTAGCCTACAAGGATTACTGGGAATAACCGGGCGCTGCCTGAGCCACAGACTTCTATTTTCTTTCCTGAGATACGGTACCCCAGACTGGGCAAAGGGGAAGGAAGGACTGTATATGTCTGTGGGTGTTTTAAGGGAGTTTGGGATTTTGACAAAGTCATTAGGTCACTACTTTAAGTTTGTATAGTATTAAATAAACATTTCCTTTCCTTTTCACGAATCTCTGGCATTGAGAGACATCTTTCCTATAGACGGCGGACATAACGGACCTGGGGGTCTCTTTCAGTAATAGTATATCGTTCCAGGCCCCCCCCCTTGTTTGTTCTGTAACACCACCACCTCAGTTCTTTTTTGGTAAAACTGGCCAGTTGCCCAAGGCAAAAAGGAAGTCTGTCCTAGAGTCGTTCCTTGTGCCTGCCTCTGCTGTAACATCCTGGCACAGTGTATAATTCACGTACATCCTGAGTCTCTCATAGATCTCACATTTGCATTCCCTCTGCCCTGCACTCACCTTTTCTCACTGTTTTAGTCTTTAGCCTTGGTTTTTGTTTTTCTTTCTTGGTCTTCTTGCCTTTGTCTAGTTTTAGCCTGTCTAGTCTTAGCCTGCTTGGCTGCTAGTCTTAGCCAACATAATGGACTAAGGTAAACCTGAAGCTCTTGGGCTTGCAAATGCTCTGGCGGCTGACCATGCCATAGGGGACTTACAAGGTCCCGTGTGATTTAACTCTCGCTGGCTTTTCTGTTCCTACCGTCCACCAATTCCAACGAGCACTCCACATGGCAAAAAGAAAAATCATGTCCCTCCAATGCCTTTGCTCATGTTTCTTTCTCCTTGAATGCCTTCCCTCCCCTGTTGCCCTCAACATCAGCTCAGGTGTCTCCCTCGTGCACCATCTTACATTGGTGCTGCCGCTGGGTGATAAACTTGCGCAGGACTAGACGTCCCTTTATTCTTTGCCCCCAGGGCTCCGGTGTGTAGGCTATTTATACATTTCTTTTTACCCTGTATAGACTATTGTTTACATAAATGTCTCTCATGTAGCGCCTTTGAAGTGTCTTAACAGCAGGGACAGTGGCTGTAACTGTGTGCACACCAGAACAGGCACATAGTAACGGAGTTTCAGTAAATACAGGGTGGGGCAAACTAGGTTTACAGTTGTGTGTATGTGAAACAGTTTATTCTTGTATTGTTAGTTATTATGTTACTTCCCTTATGAACAACTGCAAACTTTACTTTTGCCCCACCCTGTATGTGTTGAAATGAGGGAACGGTTAAGTAAACACTGCAGATCCCCTTGGAAAAAACAGTGTATGAGTTGCTGACATCTCGCCAGGGAAGCTGTTTTTTGTGTACCTTAACAGAAGGTTATATAGGCAAGCTGCTTTGCTCCTTCCCCCACCGGGCCCAAAGTTATGGCCCAACTTTGCAGCTTGTTTTTGTGTCTTGTGGTTCTTAGAGCCCTGTGCATATCTTCCTTGTTTCGTTTTTACTTGGGAGGGGCAGTGAGATGGAGAGTAGTCATGTCTGAGAGGGTATTGCTGGGATAAATGTATTCTTGGGCTTCGTTGGACTGGTTAGTGGTTTGCCCACCACTTAGTTCTAAAAGATGCTCTCTGCCAGCACCCAAAAGCAGGAACTTCCCTGGCATCCAGGTGTACAACTATTGAAGGATGGGGAGTGAACTGTGTCATTCATTTGTTGTGAATTTACTGCGTACCCACCATGTGCCAGGCTAGGTGATAAATGTTAAAGTTTGTAACTAGAAGGAAAACAGACGTGGGCCCTAGACCATTGAGAAAGATACTGAACAATGAACACAAATAAGTATAAACTGCAAACTGAGATGTGCACTATGAAAGAAAAGTACAATGAGTGTGACAGAGAATTAACTGGGGGTACCTAATTTTGGAGGTAGATCTGTGAAGGCCTCTGGGAGAAACGGCTGGGTCAGCTGAGACCTGAAGCATGAGTTAGGCAGTCAAAGAACAGGGGGGAAGAGTGTTTTGAGCAGAAGCTCCTCAAAGGCCCTGAAGCAGTGAAGAGCTTGGTGCATTCCAGGGGCTTTAAACAAACCAACCTTAAATGACCAGGAGAGGAAATTGGAAAGATGAGGGCCCAGGAAGGGCCTTGTCGGCTCGATCAGACAAAATCCTAGGGGAAACAGCACCCTCAAAGCTGGGGAGTTAAGGAAGTTTAGTAAAGAGATATCAGGGACAGTGTAGCGCCCTGAGGCTCCTCACAACAGATGGACCAAGAAAGGAAGAGGTCAGCAGAACCTGAGAAATGGCCTTCTACCAGAGCTGCGGCCTCACATCTAGGTGAGGGAAGAAGATGCTGGTACAGCCCTCGGAGGCCAGGCTCCTGGTGGTGCATGTGGGGAGTGGAACAGAAGGTATTCAGGACATGTGCCTGGGGACGCCACAAGTACGTCTCTATGACTCTCAGTGTTCCGCTTTTCCTAGTGGCTGCCATTTCCTTATTACTAGGTGTTTTTTGTTTTGTTTTGTTTTTACACCTTATATCTATCGTAGTTGCTTACACTACAAATCTAGGAGAAAGGCTGGGACAGGGCAGTGGCCCTCACACTGAAGCATCATCACCTGCAGGGCTTAAGCTGGACTGTTGCGTCCTGTCCTCAGAGTGTCTGACTAGGGAGGCCTGGGTCTGAGGCTCGAGAACTTGCATTTCTATCAAGTGCCCAGGTGTTGCGGCGCTGCCATCCCAGGACCGCTTGGTGATAATCACAGGTGTGGCAGCTGAGTGTATAGACTCAGGAATTTAATGGGACTTGCTTTAAATCCCTCCTCTGCTATCTACTATCAGTGTCACCTTTTCGAGCCTCTGGTAAAGTACTAAGAGCACCTGCTTGTGAGAAATAGATAATATATGACAGATGTGACTCCATTTGTGGATGTTCCAAAGCACAAACAGAAAGGCAAACAAGTGGAAGAAAAGATATTTCCGGTAAAATAAAACTCTCTGAAGTGTGTGGACACAAGCTACCCCAACAGAAAAACAGAAATGTGTGAAGGGCATGATGGCACTAGGCCAAAGACTAGAAACGACTAAAACACATGAAAAGAACTTCAATTCCTAGTAATTACAGAATTGCAAACTAAACCACCCATCAGCATGGCTTGCCCATTGAACTAGCTGAACTCGTTTGAAACAATAGAAATAGCTTGTGCCTGTGCCGAAAGGCTGTGGGGAAACAGATGCCGTCTTACACACCTCTGGTAGTATCGTAAATTCATGTAATCTTTCAAGAGGACAATCAGAAAACCTTATAATTTGTACATGCTCTTTAAACATGGCAATTTCACTTTTAGAAGTTTATCTGGAAGAAGTCATAACAAAGATATCGATAGTATTGCTTATAATAGCAAAAAATATAGAAACTAAGATAAATGGCCAACAGTAGCCTTATCGTATATTCACACTACAGAATACAGTATGGTTAAAAAGAATACATGTAGATGTGTGGAATGAATACGTACAGATGTAGGAAAATATTCTGTTATAAGAAAGGTGGGTTGTTTAAAAAAATGGCATGCCTCGTAAATGCCCATTTTTGTTTTATCATTTTAAAATAAAGATATCTCACGAGTATAGACATGTGTATATGTGTGGGAATCTGAAGTTGTAAATGAGCCTCCCCTCTGAACCCCCTTCCTAAAACACAGCCCTTTCAGTTAAGGCCAAACTCTGATTTATGTGGGAGTAATCCTTGCAATCAACAAGAAAATAGCCAGAATTGCTTCCAGTCACTAAAATGGAAAGGCAGGGGAACAATCAAGAACTCATTATGGCCCTGGCTGGTGCAGCTCAGTGGGTTGAGTATTGCCTGCAAAGTGAAAGGTCGCAGGTTTGATTCCTTCTCAGGGTACATGCAGCTGATGGATGTTTCGCTCCCACTTTTGCTCTCTCCCTTCCAAAAAATAAATAAATACAATCTTTCTTTCAAAAAAAGAACTCATTATGGAAATTATCCATGACCAATCACTTTCAAGGCATTTACCTAATTCTCTTCCAAATGACAAGGGAACTTTTTCAGAGAATTCTAAATTCCCGTGTCATGTAAATGCCCTCCACACAGTGAAGAACAGGTATCATTTTTCATCGATTCTGGAGTCAGCAGGTGCTTTCCGTCAAGGGCCAGAGAGCAAGCGTCTCTGGCTCGTAGACTGTACAGTCCCCATTGCAACTACTCATGAATGAGTGTGTCTCTTTACCAATAAAGCTCTACTTATGGGTGTTGACGTGTGAGTTTCATGTAACTTTCATGTGTCGTGAAGTAGTTTTTAGAAGTTATTTAAAACTAGAAAAACCACCCTTAGCTTGCAGGCCAGACGAATCAGGCCGTTTCTGACCCAGCACTCGCTTCGTGAGGGAGACACACGGGCACCTGGCCCAGGACCTAATGAAACGGGAGACGTGCAGTAAGTGTTTATTTATGTTTAATTCGTTGATTTTGAGAGAGATCAGTTGTCCCACTCAGTTATGCACTCACGGGCTGGTTCCTGTACATCCAGGGCTGGCACACGTTTGGTGAACTGAGTGAGTGGAGCTCACCCGGGAAACACCGTGATGCCTCCGATACAACAAAACATGTAAAAAAAACCCTAAGGGGACACTGACAGTGTAGTTTCACATGCTCATTTCATTAATCTACTTCATATTTTGTAATGTTTACATTTGTTTTTGTTTATTTTCTAACAACTTTGCCATTTTTATGGGATAAAATGGACTTCCCAAAATGGAGCTCTACTTTATAAAAGTGCATTACGAGGGTGTGGCCTGTAACAGTTTAACTTGCGGTTGTTTCTAGAGAACCAGGCAGGTCCAAGGTCACAAACCTTGCACATAAAGGTAAGCCTGAGAGGGTGGTCGACAAAACACTAAGCTCATGATGTGAAATTTTATCGTCACATGTAGGCTTTCAGATGATTTAGGTTTTCTTCTTTTTTGCTTATTTCCTAAATTGCTCACGTGAACACCATGTTCTTCCCTGGCTTCCCATGCCCTCTCTCTAAACATGAAGGGAGGACATAATAAAAATTAGGAGCCCTGGCTGGCGTAGCTCAGTGGATTGAGTGCGGGCTGCGAACCAAAGCATTGGAGGTTTGATTTCCAGTCAGGGCACATGTCTGGGTTGCAGGCCACGGCCCCCAGCAACCGCACATTGATGTTTCTCTCTCTCTCTTTCTCCCTCCCTTCCCTCTCTAAAAATAAATAAAATCTTTAAAAATTAGGGCAGAATTAAGTGAACTGGAGAGCAAAAAGACAATAGAGAAATTAATGCAACAAAGAGCTGGTTCTTTGAAAAGAATAATAAAATTGACAAACCTTTGGCTAGACTCACTTAAGAAAAAGAAAAGATTCAAACAAAATCAGAAATGAAGGAGAAGTTACAATGGACAACAAAGAACTACAAAGGACTACACAAGAACACTGTAAGAGACTACATGTCTTCAAGTTTGATAACCTAGCAGAAATGAACACGTTCTTAGATGTATATAACCTTCGTAGATTGAACCATGAAGAACTGGAAAATCTAAATAGACTGGTCAACAGTAAGGAAATTGAAACAGTCATCAAACAAGTAAATGCCCAGGAATAGATGGTTTCACTAGTGAATTCTATGAAACATTCCAAGAAGATTTGATGCCCATTCTTCTCAAATTCTTCCAAAAAGTTGAAGAAGAGGTAATACTTCCTAACTCATTTTATGAGGCCAACATAACGCTGATACCAAAACCTGGCAAAGACAACACAAAAACAAGATTACAGACCAGTGTCTCTGATGAATACAGATGCAAAACCCTAAACAAAACACTAGCATATTGGATATAACACATTTAAAGAAATCAAATGGGGTTCATTCCACATGCATAAGAATGGTTCAACATATGCAAATTGATCAATGTGATATACCACATTAGCAAAACAAAGGAAAAAATCATATGATCACATTAACAGATGCAGAAAAAGCATTTGACAAGATACAACATCCATTCATGATTAAATTAATAAATGGATATAGAAGGAAAGTCCTTCAACGTGATAAAGGTCACAAATGCAAACCCTCAGCCAGTATCATACTCAATGGTGAAAACCCGAAAGCTTTTCCCCCAAGATCAGAAACAAGATAAGGATGCCCATTCTCACCACTGTTATTCAGACAGTGCTGGGAGTCCTAGCCAGAGAAGTCAGGCAGGAGAAAGGCACCCACACTGGGAATGAAGAGGCAAAATTGTCGCTTTTTGCTCTAGGTGACATGATTTTTTATAATTACAAATATTCTTTCTTAAAAATTTTTTTCAATGACACTTTATATCCAATATTTTGTATTAGTTTCAGATGTATGACATGGTTCTTTACATAGAAAACTAAAGACTCCACCACAAAAAACTATTAGAAACAATAAGTAAATGCAGCAGGGTTGCAGGATAGGAAATCAATGTACAAAGTCTGTTGCTTTCCCGATTACTAACAACAAAACATTAGGGAAAAAATGAAACAATTCCATTTGCAATTGCAACAAAAATAACAAAATACCTGGGAATAAACTTACCAAAAATGTAGGGGACCTATATTGGAAACTATAAGACATTGTTGAAAGAAGTGCAGAAGACACAAAGAAATGGAAAGATATTCTGTGTCCATGGATTGTAAGACTGAACATAGTTAAAATGGCCACATTACCTAAAGCAATATACAGATTTGATGCAATCCCCATCAAAATCCCAATGGCATTTTTCAAGGAAATAGAACAAAAAAAACATCAAATTTGTATGGAACCACAAACACCCCCATCAGCCAAACCAATCCTGAAAAAGACAAAGGAAGCCAGAGGTATCACACTCCCTACTTTGAACTGACTACAAAGCTACAATAATAAAAAACAGGACAGTATTGGCAGAAAAACAGACACACGGTCCAACAGAACAGAATCGAGAGCCCAGAAATAAACTCACACATATATATGGGCAACTAATTTTGGACAAAAGAGCCAAAAATACACACTGGAGAAAAGAAAGCATCTTTAATAAATGGTGCTGGTAAAACTGGAAAGCTGCATGCGAAGGAGGAGAACTAGACTGCTCTCCGATGTTACAAACAAAAATTGACTCAAAATAGATTAAAGCTGTAAATACAAGACCAGGAACAATACAAGTACATAGAAGAGAACATAGGTTCCAAACTTATGAACCTTGGTCTTGGAGAAGATTTTATGAACTTGAAATCAAAGACAAAGGAAATAAAATCAAAAATAAATTAATAGGACTACATCAAACTAAAAGGCTCTGCACAGCAAAAGATACCAAAGAAAAATTCAACAAGTAGAATAGGAGAAGATATTTGCAAATAATACCTCCAATAACTGACTAGTATCCAAAATATATAAAGAACTCATACAATTTTAACAAAAACAAAAATGGGCAGAGGACCTGAACAGTTTCCATAAGAATGCATACAAATAGCCAAAAGATATATAAAAAAAGATGCTCAATTTCACTATCTATAAGGGAAATAAAATTAAAACCACAATGAGATAGCACCTCACACCTGTTAGAATGGCTTTTATCAGTAAGACAAGAAATAACAAGTGTCAGAGAGGGTGAGGAGAAAAATGAACTCTCATTCGCTGTTGGTGGAAATGTAAACTGGTACAGACACTTATGCAAAAAAACGAACACACGAACTCAGACACAGGCCACAGTGGGGGTGGTTACTAGGAGCAGGAGGGCGTGAAGGGAAGGTGAAAGGTGTCAGTTTATGTGACGGGGAAGAGAGCTCTGGGCGGGGAACACTCAACGCAGTGCACAGATGAGGCGTTACAGAACCGCACCCTTCAGACTCGTGCAATGCTGTGAGTCGGTGTCACTCCAGTAAACTTAATAAAAGGCAGCAAAAACAAAAAGGAAGTGACATGGATAAAGTTTACTATAAATTTTAATCCACAATAAAAATGATACTTAAAGACACACTGAACATTTCATATTAGAAAATAAAATATAATCGGATTCAATTTTGTAAATACTTCTATGGCACGTGGAGATTTCCTTCAGATCCAGCTTTCTGTTTGCCCTCTGTGAAGCGCACCGTAACAGCGGACTGCTTAGGGACCACGAGTAAACTTGGTTAAATGGTTGTCACAGGTGTACTGTTGACTCACGCAAAAAACACAGTTCCTCTATTCATTGTACTCATCAGTAAATTCCCTCATGTGGAATGAAATATATTACTCCATGCTTATCACGAAATAGTGGTTTCTTCTTCCAGTGTAGCCAGGGAACTAACGATTACTTAGAACAGAAGCAGACTTCCGTTTCAGACGAGATCGGACGTGTTCAGGGTGGCATGGCTGTAGAGGGAAAACTCCATTCTAACTCTATCGACACAGTCTGTTCTTACGCCGGGCGCCATCAGTGCGGAGAGAGCAGCTCTTGAGGCAGTAGTGAATCCACAGCACTGACGGGAAGTGTGCCCGACCAGTGGCTGTCAGCGTTGCTTTAGGAATTTTGAGGCATTTAGAGTCACGTGCCAAAAATGTTAAAAATCACACACACCCAAACACAGTCTCACCCCAGAGGGACACGTACTCCTACACTCTCACACCTCTGCAGACACGGGGGATGGAAAACACAAATGTTCCCTTTTTGTACATGTAACACGCAGGTGTGCTTCATGAGAGTATGAGGAGAAAAGAAACGATTCGATTTTCATCTTCGATGACACTGCCTAGTACATACGACCCGGAGTTGGTAGAACACTACCAAGAGAATTACACAGTGATTGGCAAACTGGCCTAAAATAATTAGGCTTTTGTTTATAATTCCCTTTTAAAAGTTGTCATTCGACAATTACTTCTGTCTATAACAGCAGGTAAAAAAAATGAGGTGACATGCTATATTAAAATATTCCAAGATAAAAGAAAGTACAAAACTTGAAAATAACTTCAGTGCTATAGACACTTAGAAAGTTTTATAATTATTAAAACTCTGAGTAAAAAGGTCTTGAGAACAGGTATATCTCAAAATCATAGTTTATATACTTTGGGAAAAATAGGTATATTTCAAATAACTTGAAGTACGATTTACAGATTCCACACCATTACTAAGTTTTTTTTCCTCTGCAATGCTGTTTTACTTTAAAGTTTCTCATATTCACTTTACCAGTAATTGCTTCTTTACGATGAAATGAAACTTTGTTTGTTCACTAGTTTTCTATATAACCCATCTGGCTTTGAAAGCAGTTCTTTATGTTTCCCACATTCGACGATCTTTCCTTGGTCGAGAACAGCCACCGTATTCGCATTCTTGATGGTCGACAGACGGTGGGCAATGATCAGCACCGTTCTTCCTTCCATCAGTCGGTCCAGAGCTTCCTGCACAAGGTACTCGTTCTCAGCATCCAGCGCACTTAGACAGGAGAATGTGCGAGAAAGCAGAGATGTCAGAGCCGTGCATACTGTGCGCCCACGCCTTTCCTGTTACACACACAGAACTCTCACTGTGACCGGAAGTGCAACTGCTTGGGTCTTCTGCCTACACTTTATGTCATAAAGATACTATTACAGAAGGAGCTGGGACTCTAGAGTTCCACAGAAATACTGTCATGTAAGTAGAAAAAATCTGCGCAGTAGCTGATTACAGTGATGAGGGGTTCATCACAAACGTGTCTGGACTGGAACCAGGACACTCAACTCAGGGCTCAGCCTCCCAACTGTCATTATTAATTCAGACTCAGTCCTTTTGAGAAGTAGAGGGGAAAGGACATTTTCAGCCATAACACTGTGAAGCACAGAAGAATAGTTTGTTGGTAAAGGAAGGATTTGTTTAATATAGTTATACATAATATTAAGATATCCTTACCTGGTTGCTTCATCTAGAAGAAGAATTTTGGGATTCTGAAGAAGGAAAAACATTAAACAAACAACATAATTTTATTAGAAAAACACAAATTCTCAGTAATTAAAATAAATGAAGTACTGTTTATGACACAGCATGAATGAACCTTGAAAACATTCTGTTAAGCGAATCAGCCAGACACGAAATGCTACACACTGTCTGACTCCATAGCAAGGGTCCAGGGCAGGCCCGTGGACAGAGACAGAAAGTCCACCGGTGGTCCCCCAGAGCTGGGGTCAGTGGGGGAACAAGGGAGGTGGGTGAGTGACCGCTGCAGGGAGTGGCGTCTCTTCAGGGTGAGGAAAATGTTCTCAACTGGATAATGGTGATGGATGCACTAAGACCCATGGAATTGTACCCTTTTAGCAGATGCACTGCATAGTTTGTGAGTTAAATCACAATGAACTGTTATACGAAAAGAAAGCCGTGAGTGTCTGAGGAAAGCAGGTAAGTGACAGAGTTAGAGCGGACTTGAAACCACTGTCGCAGTGACCAGGGGACTGGGTCTCGGTCCCAGTGCAGTTCTGTCCCACCGGCCACCCACCCACCAGCGTGTGGTGCGGCTCTCAGGTGAGTGAGATGGAGTCTCGACTCTCAAGGTCCTGCTTATAATTTAGTTAGGAGTGTTGCATAAAACAGGAAAAATAAGAGTAAACTGATGTATATGATACATTAAATTCTAGTTTTGCCTAGCAGTTTATCGCAAGAAGTGAAAACATGTCCACACAAAAACTGTTCCACCATTCATTCACAGCAGCATTATTCACTCACAATGGCCCCAAACCGGAAGCAGCCCAAATGTTCACCGG
>PVIA01012060.1:0-40237 GCA_004024845.1 Tonatia bakeri | reverse complement strand
AAGCGGGAAGTTTTTTACCCAAACATCTAGTCATGCTAATCTAGTAACCTATTAAATGCAAACAATTAGAAATAGCTGTATGTACAGAATTTGAATGTCTTATTGTTTATTAAAGTTCTCAGAATTTGTCATGGGGCAAAAGGATACGCTCGATTGAGTAGAGGTCTCTGGTAATTGTTTCTACATGTTCAGTTTGTAATAGCTAACCAGCTTCTCTTATTTCTTTGCCTGTCTAATTCTAATTGATATATATTCCTATTCAAGGTAAAGGAGGGGCTGTTACTTCAACAACTTTTAGACATTCAGGGGCTATTTCATTAGAGGGGATTTTATTCTCTGGTCAAAAAATTATTTTATACAACTTCATTGGAATTCTGTGAATTAATAAACCTAAAATATAGATATCTAACAATCCCACCACCTTTTGATCACCGAAACAAACATGTAAGAAGAGATAGAGGGGAGATCTAGCCACAGTAAACCTTTTGATTTAAAAGGTGATAGACAGTTTTATTAAATTTTATAGGATATAGGCCATTCTTAACTTTCTCATGTCTTATTCTATTTCTATTTGGTTAATTCAGAAAGTTCCTATTTGAAGCTGCTGCATGATAGGGGGGAAATGTGGGCAAAATCCTTTGAGAAGCTGGCAGAGTAGTGACCTGTTTTGTTCCTTAGTAAATAAACACCAGGGAGGTCTGCTTCGAGCTAAACTTTCCATGAAATTTAGACTATTATAAGGCACTTGGACTCCAATCTTATTGACCATTCTAATGCCATGTTCATTATATGCCCCTGTATAAGGCAATGGGGGATCTGGAACCCTCTGGAGACTATTAGCCCCTCTTTGGGGATACCATAATTTATCATTAATCCAATATGCTACCCAGGGGTATCCCTGGGCTATGGGTAGGGGTCTATATAGTTTTTTCTTGTTTTCTTGGAAGACCCTTTGTATCTATGGGTAAGGAACAGGCGTGGGAAAGTCTACCAACAATTCAGCCTATTATGACTGATTCATGAATTCTTTTATGGGAACAATCGAGGATAATTGTTACTCAGGTGTATAAACACCTTGTTTACACGATTTGGGCATGATTCAATATTCTGGGGAGAACTAGTTGTCCCTTCAGAATTTCCCTCAAAATCAATCATTGACTGGCTTCGAGCCTCTCTTTCTTCATGGCCTATTCTTATGTGAATCAAGGTGCAAAGCAAGACCATGAATAATATCAACAAGGAATTATTAAGAGCAATCCCAGGAAGATTACCGCCCCCCTTTTGTATGCCACGTTCTCTTCCAGGAAGATGGATTCCTTGAATTCCTTCTTTCCACGTCCTGGACCTTGTCAGACAACATGGTTGGAAGAGGATGTGGCAATCAAGCATTTATTATAGTGGAAAATCTGTTGTGCCATGAGACAGAAATATGCAGCCACTGAGCCGAAACTTTTAGTAAAAGTTTCATGGACACTTTTGAGAAAAATTTAGTAACATGGAAAAATGCTCTCAAAATAATGTAAGCAGGACACAAAACTGATAACAGCTCACTTAAATTATGTGAAAAGATCTAAAGGAAACACACCAAAATGTTAATAGCAGGTTTGTGAGGATTTTTGTTATTTTGATCTTTTGTGTTATTTTACAAATACCATTTATACTTAGGAAAAAAAGTGGTTTACAATGCATCTTTACCTGTAACAGGTCCCTTATTATAGTCACTGTAGAGTGGGTCACTGTTCTGATCAGCCAACTGAGCTGACGTAGCCTGGATGACAATTTTTTATTAGATACTAGGAGGTTATTGGCGGACAGGAAATCAAACTGCTGGCTTTGTAAATTTGTACTCTATACTCCCGCCGCAGGATGCAGCCAAGTGTGTTTATCGGAGATATTTCCATTGTCAAGGAGTGATGGGAAATCAATAGCTCCGCTTTAGTTCTGAGTGCTTTGGAATTTTTGTCTTAAAAAGACTTTAGTAATTAAGTTTACATGCATTAAATATTTAGTAAGAGCCTGCTCTGTGCCAGGCACCATGCTAGGCTTGATTTAACAGATAAAAAGAGCAGACTGCCTGCACTCCAGGGAGCTCGTCTAATGGGAGAGGCAGGTGTCAGTCGGTGTTAGGTGGTTCAGAAAGGAAAGGCTGTGGTGCAGGTTGGCTCAGAATGAACCATCAGGCCCAGGCGGGGGTCCACAGCCTTGTCAGAAGTTACTTGCTGCTGAGATCTTTTATTTAGCTATTAAATTTGTAGGTATACTATAAATGGTGCAGTTGTTTTTCTCGCACAATTTAGATTTTATTACTTTGCCCCTAATTTCAGGTTTTTATGACATCCTTAATGGTATTTTTTCCAGTTTTAACTTCACTGTTTTAATATCATGAAGTGCAAGTACAAAACATTGTATAAGTATACTTTTTACTACATGGAGATATAATAATACATTTGTGTTTTTACCAAACTCTATCACCCACTAGTAGCCACTGTATTAATTAGCTTTCCATGGGGATTTTTCATTATTCCCATGAGGTTTTATTGTGAATAAAAAAAGCTCAGAAGTCTTTTCAACCATTGCAGATTTATATGTATCTTAATATTTCTCTTCAGCTGCTTTAGAAAACTACTAAGAAATACAAATTCACCTTTGTCAAGAATTTTGAATTTTGAGTAATTTTCTCATTTTCTGTTGGCTGAAATCTCCCTTATGCTGGCATTGCAAAGGCACTCTGTTCTTATAGCGGGTAAGAAGACGTCTCAATAGCCCTCTTAAGGTTTGCAGATGACCATTTCTAGAAAAGTACAGAATATTATAATAAATAGTTATTGGCTATGCAGTAATTCATAAAACTCCATTTATATGAGACAAATAACTATAACAGAGGACCACAAAGCCCCACATGTATTAAAGAAAACAAGTTTGCAAATATTGAACTGACTTTTCTCTAAACTGGCTTAACCACATCAAGTGAGAGGAGAGTAACATCAGCCAATACAAAAAAAGCAAATTGCTAAAGTGTCCAGAATTCACCCTCCATAGTGCATGCCAGACTTTAGCTGTTTCAGCTAAGACTTTCGTTCTGACAAACAAAAAAAAGAAATGATGAAAGCAGCATTTACTTTGTTGGAAATGAGAAAAAAAATACTACTAATTCCTTGAAGTATTTGAAACTAATTTTGTTTTATAAATTAAAAGGTATTTATCTTTTTTAAAAGGTTTTAATTATCATTATTACTGTTAAAAATCATTAAAAGTTATGTCAACCTTTAAGGATAAACTTTGGAGTATTTAAAAGAACATGATTGGAAAACCGAACCACAGTTTGAATTGCCTGTATTATGCTTTGTTCTTGGTAGAATCATCTTTGTTTCTTCTCTCTATGTCCCAATTATAAACCTGGCCATAATGACTTTGGTGGTAGTAAAGTGATCCCCCCAAAAATCAAGGTCTTCCTCAAGAGAATCAAGATTCTTTGTGGCAGTCGATAAATTATTTTCCAACAATGCCCGAACTTCATCAATATCCTATTCAAGCATTACATTAGCCCCCAACCAGAGACACACTTTTTCGGTAGGAGGAGCTGAAGCTTTGCAATACAGGCTACTTGCCATTAAGAATCTGGACTCTGGTGAATTGGTGGACTCATCTTCCACATGTATTTTAGAATTTCTAAAGTCAGCCTAATTTCATGAATCTGACCTTTTAGTCTCCTTTTCTTTTGAGCAAGGTTGAGTTTCATAAATTTATACTCCAGTACTGTTCATCCAGCTTCTTTAGTACTGTATCCATAGTCTCATTCCCAGGCTCACATCTTCCACAAATGCAGCCTCAGGAATCCATAGGTGGAGCCACTGCGGTCCCTGCAGCCACTTCTGAGCCACACCATCTTTCGTGGCTGCCATCCTGGAGAAGCCAGCATGCTACTCCTTAGTGGTATTTTTTTTAAATAGTCTGGTTGGTCAAGATCTGACTTTTACTTTCAGATCCTGCTTGTTTACCTCATTGTGTAGTTTTTTTCCTCAGAGAGGTATGATCACCATATTTCAAACACCACAGACTTCCTCTGTTTCATTGCCTGCAAACTGAAATCCCAACTGTAATTGCTAGAATTTATCTTTATCAGAGCATGAACTTTATAACATAGAAGCAATATAAAATTAACATGAGAATAGACAGCTTGTCTTTTTTGGTGCTCAAAACTAATGGCCTCAAATGGTAATTTAAAAAAAACAACCTTATTAAAGCATTTTTCAAAACAGTATAAGGTTGATGAGAGCTATTGCTTACATCCTGTGAAAGCGGGCTGCAGATCCAGTGATGCTTTCTAGAAATAATTTTTAACAAAATTTTCACTCAACATTGTTAAAAAAAACATTAATCGTTCCTTCCTCAATAAGATGCAGTATTAATCAAGTAGCTTAAATATCATGCTTAATTATCCTCTTTTTCTGGGGATCTGATTTGAAACAAGGCACACAGCAGAAATAAAGGAGAAGAAAAATAGCTCAATAGCAATTAAGAATATAGAATTAGAACTGTTGCTAAGAATTATGACTCAACCTGTAGGATTTAAGAAAATGTTGAAACACTAATTTCATGGTTCCACCCATCAGTGGATCTGTATCATCTTCTCTTTGTCCTGTGAGAGAGCTCATGAAAAAAATCCTCATTTTAAGTGTTTAGTGAAGAACAGAGCCAGAAAATACAGTTTTCACAGAAAGTATGTTTTACATTGAATTTAGAAGATAGAAGTTTATATAATTTTAAATGAATTTAGAAGATAGAAGTTTATATAATTTTAAATGATTAAAATTTAGATATATCTCAGGACCCTACTAGAGAGAAAAAAAGGAGTATTCTGAATTATACTTGTATTCTGGGTTGTCTGAATCCAGGTGTGCTGTCTCTGCCAGGTACTGCCATCTCCCCTGTATGACGTCTCTGTGAGGCTCTGGGAGATAACAGTAGGTGTAAGAGCATTCCTGGCCTGGAAGAGCTGACCGTTTAGTTGGCAACACTAAAGATAAGTCACAAATAGCATACAACAAGGAACACCAAGGAACAATCACATGTTATGGAAGCACTTTTAAATGAATAGATTTGGGGACACTGACCCCACTTGTTCTGGGGTTGTGGCAGGCAAGGGGATGAGAAGTCCTTACAACACTTGAGCTGGGTCCTAAAGAATAAAGGAGAGTTTTTCTGGACCTTGGGGGTGGGAGAAAGGATGGTTCAAGACAGTTCTAGAGCATCTTCAAATACATCATGAAGTTGGTGGGCTGTGGGATGGCCCCAAGATTTTAACCATGGTGAACAAGAGAACAAAAGAAGGAGCAAGTATAAGAAAGTGAGGAAGAGTGGGATATAATGAGTTTAGTTTGGAGCTTACTGAATTTTAAGTGTGTGTGGGTATTCCAGGTAAAAATGCCCATTCAACAGTTGGATATATAACATTGATCTGGAGCTTTCAACAAAAGTGGTAAGTAGAGATACAGATCTTGGAGTCATTGGTGAGTGACGGTTCAACCAGTGGAGGTGGCTGAGCTCATCCAGGGGGACATTTAAGTCAAGAGGAGCGGTTAATGGAGAATCGCATCCCAGAGCACCAACGCTTAACTGGCAGTTCTGTGGTACAACTAATGCTCCTGTTTATCTGCATTATGTGTTGAGTGGGCTGTTAATGACTTGTCCCAAGAACCATGCCTCCATTTATAAAACTTTCTATGTAAAGTGCAGAGTAAGTTCAAGCAAATTACAAAAAACTCTGAAGCCACAAACTGTAAGATGGAACTTGGGCATACTTCCTTTCACTTATCTGAACTATATATTTTTTACCTAATGGCTCCAGTGTACTGAAATTTGGAAACCAGTTCCTAGCATAACCTGCCCATACACTTTGTGTTTTTATTGCATTCAGGAATATCTTCAAACATGAGTTATGGCTCAGGCCTACCTGATTCATTTGTAAGTCAAGTATGATGACTTTTGCCATTAACACAAACTTTGAATGACTGTTGAATGCCTCGCATGGTGCTAATTGCTCCTTCTTGTCCTCTGTCTGCCACTGTGATTGACACCAGAGAAGAATTGTGGCAGATGCTGAGATTTTAACTTTTTAGGAAACAGTATTGGTGTCAAATTAGCAGTTGCTCATGGTGCCAGGAACATTGATATCGTGAAGCTGTTAGAAACACCTCTTTCTAAAGCCTCTGTGTGATATTATTATTCTACAATTCTTCATCTAGTTTTTGTTATAATATTTGTGAAGTGGTTTATTATTTTTCTTTTTTTGTTTCAAGTTCATTTGAAAGAGTTAAACACTAAACTCTCTGTTCTCTGGTATGTGCAATACGTGTGACTGTTGTTAAAGACAGAAATGTGCATAATTACTGTTTGGCACATACTGACTCCACACAGTGTCCTTGGTTTTATTCAGAAGGCACAAAAGAAGGAGCTGCTTCATTCTGAGAGAGCGGCTTGTGCCTTCCCAAATCTCCTTAGCAACAGCAAAGGTGATGTTGCAGGACCAATGAAGCCTCTGAGGAAGAAACTTCTTTTAGTAACTTTGTCTTTGTGTGGGGTTGATGGTGGGGGGTGGGGATGTTCTTGTTTCATTAAGTACTGGGTTGTCCTATCAGTTCAGGTTATGCTGGGGACAGTGAGCTGGGCTGGGGACTCATGAGGACTAGGCTGAGCAGAGAGCAGCTGAATGCTTGGGAAAGAGGAAGAGGAAGTGGTTGTAGACTTTGGTTGTTCTCAGTACATTCTAACTATTGTGCACTCCAGTCCAACTTCCAACTGCCAGCACCAGTATTTATGTGCCTGAGTGCCTTCTCTTTTCTCTGGAGCCCATTTAAGCTGCCTACTTACTAACCCAGGAGTATAGGGTATTTATCATACCTGGGGGCTGGGGGGTGCAGCCTTCAACCAGTGATTGACAGGAGTTGGTGTGTAGCTATCTCAGCTCCCTCCCTCACTGGTTTGGATAGCTGATGTGTGTACTGTACACTGGTGTTCCCAGCAGGGTTAAGCTCCAGTCACCCACAGTGGCAGCTAGCCTGATAGTACACTTCCCCTGCGTGTTCACTCGACTCTCCTTCCCTTCCTTGTCTCACTTTTCCAGCCTCCTACTGGGATTTGTCTTCCCCTCCAAATAGACCCTTGCACTAGAATCTTTGTCTCAGGATTTGCTTATGCAGAAAGTCAAGAACTAAAATACAGTACCTCTTCTTTCAGAGAGGAGGTTTCGGGCACCTAGCCCTCACACCTGCAAGATGGGTACCTACAATGACTAGGCAAGGAATCAAAGCTAAATCATTAGTTAAGTGGTCCACATTATGCTTGCTTACCTTGGACTTTTTTTCTCTGTGCTTGATGCTGACTAGCCCTCTTCTGCCAATACATTCTTTCTAACACTGGGCACAATTCAAGCGACCAGGATTCTGTTTTCTAAATTACTGTTACATTCTAGCCTTGCCTTCCCCAGATGGCACTGTCATCTTGATGAAGCATCAAATCTACCCAAGCTCTTGCATTACATGTTTATGGCATTTCTTGTTTTGTTGCCTGTAGATAAATACCTATTATTTCATCTGCCTGGCACCCCTATCCCTTCTCCTGGGATCAGTCACATAATTCCCTTTCCTAACCACATAATTCCATGGTACCTGCCAGGTCCACCAGCAGAAGTGGGGGACTTCTGCTTGCCATCCTCTTCCCCCAAACATAGGTGTCTCATGGGTGAAAAATGAGACAACGGTGGACTTCTATGACCTTGCTGATGAAATAAAGGAGAAAGATAGGCTCACACCTCTAGGAGAGGTTGAAGTCAAAGGAAGATCTTTTATATTTTTTGTGTTTGACTTCAGACTGAACTTAGCAATCATCTTGACTCCTTTCTCCAATCTCTGTCCACCTTGCTCCTCCCCTTCCCAGCACCTTGATTTAGCTCTCAACTACTCGCCTGTGTTACTCAGGCTTCAGACTTCCTGCCTCAAGCCCTGCTCCTCTATTCTCCTTTAAGTTGCTGTAGTATTCTAAAATGCAAATTGGATCTTGGTCTCTATTTACAGCCCTTCAGTGAATTCCCATTGTCCTCTGCAAATCGTTCAAATTCTTGCAGAGCCCTCCTCGTTCAAGCCCCCGCCTCCCTCTCTGGGCCTCTCTCTCCATTCGTCTCCTTGCAGGACATGCTGCATCCCTTATCCTCCTACAGTTGGTGAATGTGTCATACACTCACTCCGTGTCTTTGCAGGTATCACGATTCCTTCCTGACAGAGTACTCCATCTTCCTCCCTCTGCCTCCTCCTCCATGACCTAACAATCTCTTGCTGGTCCCTCAGGACTGGGCTGAAGTGTCACTTCCTCTGGAAAGAATGTCCTGACTCCTTCATACATGGATAAGTACACCTTGTATTTTACTGTGGTAACACTTAATCAAACCATTTTCTAATGACTCAGGAATAGGACAGCTTGACCTGTGTCCCTGCAGTTTGAGGGGGTACAAAAGCTGATGTTTAACTTTTCCAGAAAAGTTCCAAAGTGAGAGATGGCTGGGCTTCCCCTCATGGCCCAGTGGGTAAAGAGGACTTTGGTAGGAGGGGGCCGTTCTCCAGGGTTTAGTTGGGACAAAGGTGCAGGCTTTCCCCTGGGCCAAGTGGACGCCTAGGCTTGAATCATGTGATGGAGTCCCAGTCCAGTGGCACTGCTCAGTTGGGTAAAATGACAATAGAAGGAGTCTGCCAGGGGTGTTTACAAATAGTTAACCAACAGCTGCATCCTAGTATCAGACTGCAGGGTGGTGTGGTGGGGGATCCAGACAGGGGGCTATGAAACCCCATGTATACTGGCCTTCCCTAGGGCCAGTAAAGTTGCATAACTTTCCCAGGATTTTACAGCTAGGAAGTGACAAAGCTGGGGTTTGACCCTGATCCCACAGGATCAGGTAGGTGAGTGGTGGGACAGGGGTGACTGGGAGAGACCTCACACTGGGAGTGAAGACAGATAAGACCTCAAGATTTCCTGGAAAAGTAAGTGGGGAACAAAAAAGCCCCAACATGGGTGATATCCCTTACTACATCTTCAAAAACTTCTATGGCAGAAAACTTATGGTTAGTGAAGTGGGCACATGGCTACCTTTCTCTTTGGATTCTTTGATCCTGTTAAAAGAGTTTCCTGCTTTGTAAAGTTTCCTTGAAAAACAGCTTCCCATATTAAGTCTAAGTGGAAGGAAACAAAGCTTAAGCTCCTCAACATGGCTGAAGTCTGGTCACTGAAGTGTCTTGGAGGAACATTGAACAGAGAGCCACCAGGACTCGGGGGTCCACCTCAGCGCGGGAACCGTGCCAGGGCTGAAGCTCAGACGCAAACTAGTGGAGTTTATCCTCGTCCCTGAACAGGGTGCCCCGGGGTAGGCAGACACGATCTTTGCATTGTGCCCCATACCATCCCAACTTGCCCCCAGGACAGCTTCTGCCTGCTTCCTTTACAAGAACGAGGCTTAAGGAGAACCCGAGCAGACAGAGTGCACTTTAGGGAACCTGGCTTGGGCATTCTGCCGGAGTTTTAGTCTTCGAGTGGGAGCCCGCTGGAGGTGGGGGAGCTCGCCGAGCAGGAGCGCGTCACTTTCGTCGCCAGAAATGCAGCGCTGCCCAATCAGCAGAGGCGCAGGGACATAAAAGTGCGGCACCAGCCCGAGCGCGCTCGGATTCAGGGCTGGAGGCCAGCAGCGAGAGGGCGCCCCCCAGGCGCTGAGAGGCCCAGGGTCCCTCCCCCGACAGTCCCGCGCCTCCCGCAGCCAGGCAGGGACACCCAGACAGCACAGCCTGGGGTGCATTGGCTCTTGCAAAATGGTCCCTCACTGGGTGCTGCTCCTTCTCTTCCCCTTGGTGGGAGCCACCGAGCTCTCCGAGGGCCAGGCGGACGACCTGGGCCTGGTGGCGACCCTGGCTGCGCCCGACGCTTCGCACTTCTTCTGGAACAACTACACCTTTTCCGACTGGCAAAACTTTTTGGGCCGGCGGCGCTACGGGGCTGAGTCCCAGAACCCCACAGTGAAAGCCCTGCTCATTGTGGCTTACTCCTTCATCATCATTTTCTCGCTCTTTGGCAACGTCCTGGTCTGTCGTGTCATCTTCAAGAACCAGCGACTGCACTCTGCCACTAGCCTCTTCATAGTCAATCTGGCTGTCGCTGACCTAATGATCACGCTCCTCAACACCCCCTTCACTTTGGTAAGGCTCCGTGTTGTCTCTCAGGGCCTTAGCGCCTAATTTCTCCTGGCTCCGTCCTTCTGTGTTTACCCACCCTCCACCGGGTCACCACTGCTTCCCTCCTCGTTTCTCTGGGCTCTCTCCCTCTTCCGCCTGTGTTTCTGTCTTAATCTCCCTTAGTCTCTTTTCTCTCTTGCCTTCTCATCTCTAATTTCTCAATTCCTGTTTTTCTGTCTTTTTGTCAGTCTGTCTCTTTTTGTCTCTCTTTTCTGTCTCTCTGTGTCTTCATCTTTTATCCTTTCTGTGCCTGTTTGCCTGTCTCTGTTTTTCTCTTTACCTTCCTCCCTTTCTCTCTGACCTTTCTTGTCATGTGTGTTCCCCCTTCCTCTCCTTTTCCCTCTCCTCCTCCCTGTCCCTGTCCCTGTCCCTGTCACTCTCCCTCTCCCCCACCTTCTAAGCCAGGGCTTCTGCAGCTGATGACACTGGGATAATGATTTTAGTGTCTGCAGCCAGTTGTGAATGAATAATCATTTCCTATTTAATTTTAATGTCACTGTGCATGAGCTTGTTTGGTAATTGAACAGTAAATCAGAGCCCCTTGAAATGTCAGCAGAGTTGGTTAGGTTACCTGCCCCTCCCTCACCAGAGTGCAGTCCATTAAATACACCCCGCTCTGGGATGTATTTCTGCTTTCTGCTACAGCTGAGATATCAAACAATTGCTAATTGTTAATGGAACCTTACCTGCATTTTCCTAGACTTCTTTACATTTCTCTTCTGTGCTTCGATAATGTCACTGTGCGTGGAGTGTGTGTTGGGGAAGAGGTTGGGCCCCAGAGCTGGAGCTGGCCTTGCGTGTCTGCACGTGGGTGGCGGGCGAGCCTCCTCCCTGAGCTTTGGCTGCTGGGCATTCGTAGTGTCATTTTTGTCCCTCTGTGACTTGTGAGTGGGGTGCTCATGGATGATTTGAGACTATGAGAGGTTTGACTGAGTAATGATGATAACAGCTAAATCTTATGTTTTTGTAGCATGAGCTTTTTCAATATGTAGAATAACAGTTTGTAGAATTCGAGTTATTACTAAAGTAGTAGCTCTTCATATCTCTTTGTATCTCATTGTCGCTCTGTCTTTGTCACATTTTAAAATTATGTTCTCTTGTCCTCACTTGTGAAAACATTATTCACATTTTGCAGATGAGGAAACTGAGGTCCAGAGATATTCAATCCCTTGTCCAAGGTCACCTGACTAAAAATTGGCAGAGCCAGAGTGAGAATTACTTCCCCTGACTCAAGTCCACTAAGCCATCACTCTTGGACCATGTTAAGCTTCTACTACTCTGAACCATGGCCTTTCCCTGTCCTCCTTCCAGCCTATATCTAAAGGATTCTTGGCCACTCAGGATCCTCTAGGCACTAGCCAAGGACAAAGGGGCTTCCAAATACGCTTGCCCCCCTCCCTCCCACTCCCTCTGCTGCCTTGAAGCACAAGAGAGTGCATCTCTGACTCTCCTTGACTCCCCCATTGGCCTCTGACCTGACAATCTGCAATGCTGGGTTTGGGCTGGGCCACCCAGGCTGGGAACTGAAGGGTCCCAGGGCATGGCCTTGTGCTGCTGCCCAGAGCAGGATGCATAGCTAGATATGTAACAGACATGAGGGTGGGTGGGGAGGGAGGCCACGACCACAGGCCAGGCTATAGCCAAGAGCTGGCAACCCCTGCCCTGGGGGACCTCCTGTGAGAGAGGGGATGTCAAGGTTCTGAAAGCACCATTTCCAGTTTGATCCAAAGCAATGTGGCCTTCAACCTGACCCATGTACCTGTCCCACTCCAAACTCCCATCAGAGCTTCCAAGGTGCTGGCCACCAGGGAGAGTGAAAGTGTTGAGAGGAGGGTCTTCCAAAGCTTCATCCAGTCTTCTCCACTGGATAAGATGTCTTGACTTCAGGTATTTTGATGACAATACCCTTCCTCCCCGGTCTCTCTTGTTGTCCTCTTTACACACTATATCAGCATAAAACTAGCTCTGGTCATCAGGAGAACAACACTTACAGTTCCCATGGCAGAGACATGCACAGAGTGTGGTGTGGCCCAGAGGAGGGAGTCATCCATCTTGACCTGCGCGAGACCCACGAGAAGGTCAGAGGAGACCTTACAAAGAACATGACATTTCAGAGGCCAGGATGAGTAGGAATTTCCCAGGTCAAGATGAGTGTTCAGTGAAGACAGAGGGACCTGGGAGAACAAAGACAAGGGGCATCGAAGTTCATGTTGTGTTGAGGGACCACTCAGCACCTCAGTGTAGCTGGAGCAATGGGGGCAGGATGCACCCCGGAGGAGGCAGCAGGACAGGGGAGAGTGGAGGGGGGCCAGAAAGAAAGGCTGGGCCCAGGCTCTGAATGGGCCCAGGTGATCTTAAGGCATCTGGCTCCTCAGGGCCATGATGGTTCTAAGCCGAAAGGTAATGATATGGTTTAAGAAAAATGTAATCAAGCCCTGGCTGGTGTAGCTCAGTGGCTTGAGTGCGGGCTGCGAACCAGGCATCGCAGGTTCGATTCCCAGTCAGGGCACATGCCTAGGTTGCAGGCCATGTCTCCCAGCAACTGCACATTGATGCTTCTCTCTCTCTCTCTCTCCCTCCCTTCCCTCTCTAAAAATAAATAAATAAAATCTTTAAAAAAAATTAAAAAAAAAAAAGAAAAATGTAATCAGCAAATACATTGAATATGGGAGGTGAGGAGTAGGCATAACTAACGATTTCCAGCTCTGTAATGTTCCTGGACTGCTTGGAAGCCCATGTTGTACCTCCTTGCTGATTCCAAACTTAATAAAGCCCTTGATCTGTTGGCCCGGTTTCCTGGTCTGGCCAGACTTGTCCCTCATGACTGTGCCACACACTCCAGCCCAGACCATTCCACCCCAAATTCCCCAGACAGGTCCTGAGATTTCAGGTCCAGTGCCAAGTCATGCTTTGTTCTTCCACATGTGCAAATCCTACATGTCCTCTAAAGTTTATCTCAAATGTCTCATGTCATAATAATGACAGTTGGCAGTGCTATGGACTAGGTACTGTTGTACCTACCTCGTATGTGGCATCTCTTGTTTGGTTTTCATAACAAGCATGTGTGAACATGTAAGAGGGTTAGCCCCATTTTATAGATGAGGAAAGTGAGACTCATAGGGCCTAAGTGCATTGCTCAAGGTGACAGGGATAAGTGGCAAATACTCTGCTATAAACCACTGCACAGTATTCCTTCTCTTGGGCTGACTTGCTCTATTTATTTCTATCATTTCTCTGTCTCTGTACACTCCTACCCTGCCTGGTGACCCCAGTGCCCTTTGCCTGAGCCTCCTATAGGGCATTCAATACCTTCTGTATTTTATCCAAGGTACTTGAGTGCTCCTTTGCCCAGAATGGAAGCTCCTTTATCAGAATCAGTGCTTGACCTGTCTCAGGCATGGGACGTTACCCACAGGCGCTGCTCAAGCATGACTGAGTGAGCAAATAGCCCTGGATGATGTGCGACGAGGCCTAGACCTTCCCTTAAAGCCTTACAGTCTCCCAGGGGGCTTGTCTTCTCTTTCTCCCCTGCCATCCCACACCCGCCCCTGCCCCTGCCCACACAGCTTCAGGCCTCTGGCTCTACTTCCCAAATGATGTATTGCAAGCCCTGCTTAGCCAATGTTTGAGAGCATAGCCCATGTGCTGTACTGTGACTTTTCAGTTGTGTGTTCTCCATTATTCTGAACTCATATGGGCCAAGAATTAATTTATTATTGCCATAAAAGTAGCTACTATTTATTCCTTTTTTAAATTTTATTTATTTATTTGTTAGAGAGAGGAGAAGAGAGGGAGAAAGAGAGAAACATCAATGTGTGGTTGCCTCTCACACGCCCCCTACTGGGGACCTGCCCCACAACCCAGATGTTTTCTTGGCTGGGAAATAAACCTGTGACTCTTAGGTTTGCAGGCCAGCACTCGAATCCACTGAGCCACACCAGCCAGATGTTTTTTTAATTTAAAATTAGTTACTATTTATTTCTCATTATATCTTTCTAGCAATCTGCCAAACATGCGTCCCACCCTTTATAGACTTTTAAGACACTTAATCCTTACATAAGCCTACAAGGTAGAGATTTTTAAGCCTTAAATTTTTTTATAAATGAGGAAAGTTAAGTTCAGGGAGATGACATACCTTGCTCAAAATCACACAGCTAGAAACTTATAGAGGCGGGAAGGCCGAGTTACAAGGGGACAGGACTGGAGGACAAGGAAAGCCGAGACGAGGCTGTACTGACTCAGGGGAGAGGCGATGGCAGACTTCACTCGGGCCATGACCTTGCAAGGGAAGCCAAAGCCCATGTCTTTTCCATGCTCTCCTGGCACTTAACAGTGCCTGGACCCAGCCACATGATTAGAGTTTGTTTAATTAAATAATTGACAATGAGTCATGCTAGAGAAAATCATGTGTGACCCTTGGGTTCAGCTGTGAAGAGTGGAAGAGGGAGGAGCTGGAAGAGGCCTTCGAGGCAAGTTCCACAGAGACCACGGGGTTGGGGTGGGGCTGTCAGGGTTGACAACTGTCTCCTCACCTCTGTGGGCTTGTTTCCAGGTCCGCTTTGTGAACAGCACATGGATGTTCGGGAAGGGCATGTGCCACGTCAGTCGCTTTGCCCAGTACTGCTCCCTGCACATCTCAGTACTGACGCTGACAGCCATCGCCGTGAACCGCCACCAGGTGAGGGCACCTGCCCCCAGCGCCCTGTCCTTCCCTCTCTGCCTTGGTTGTCCAGAGGGATGTGGGGCCCTTAAGACAGTATTTTAGCCTATTTTCCAATGAATGTATTTGTCTCATTGACCAGTATGAGTGCTTAGATTAGGTATATTAATCTCTTTGTGCTAGGTGCTGCAAAAAGTTGGCCTCATTGCTAGCATCTCAGAAATTAATGAACATGCTTTATGTGTAGATAAGCAAATCTGGAAAGTCACAGATGAAAAGAGAGTGGCAAATTACTATAGGCTGGAGACAGGGCTTCTGGCTGAGAGATGGGTACTCCATTGCCCAAGCTATTGAGGAAAATGATCTAGGGCATGTGGGACAGGCCTGCCCCATCAGACATGCATGGGGGGCTGTGGTGAAGGGAACTGAAGAGGACCCGAGAGTGTCCCTCCCAGAAGAGGACGGCTCGATGGCAGGCATCTTACGCTAAGTAACTCAACAAACCCATGCTGTATACTTGGGTCTCTGCTGAATCCAGGAATGGAGGCTCAGAAAAGTGCATACGTAACTTTTCCATGACCACATGCCTGGCGGATATTGAAGCTAGGGTTAGGACTCAGGTCTGTTTGGCTCCAAGCGCATGCCCTGATTACTAGTTCACCCTGCTCTGAGAAGGCTCAAGGACACCTACAAGGCTAATATCATAAGGGCCACCAGGACAAGGAGAGAGAATTTATTCTGAGTAGCTCTAAGAGGTGCCACAAGGACCAAAAGACAGGAGGCTTCAAGATGCAGATTCAGAGATGCAGCTTAATACGAGGGAGAATTTTCTAAAAGAAGTGTTGGAAGGCGCACAAAGCTGCCTGGGGAGGCAGTGAATTTTATGTCATATTCACGCAAGGTCTGATAGGGGTGTTTTCGAGGACATTCATGTGTCTGATAGGGAACCGGACTTGGCAGACCCCTGCAGTGCTGTCATTTTGACATTTATATTGCAGATGCTTTGGTGCAAATGTTTGCACAAAAATGTTTCCTGCCTTTTCTTAACCTTCTCCCTTAATTCAGCAAGAAGGACTCTGGACTGCCTTTGCCTGGCCTATGCTCTCCCATGTAACACAGGGAACTGAGAGTTGACCTTTGTAAAGGTGGGTCTGAGGAACAGGAGGAAGTCTCGCCCACATTGACCATGTGGCCGTAACATGTACCTGAACATGGGGCCCCGTCCCACAGCCAGTGGAGTCTTTGAGTGGTGTGTGGGGCCTCTGGCCCAGGCTTCCACTCCCTTCGGTGACCTGAACAGTGAAGGAGTGTGAGGGGCAAAGATGGCAAAGTCCAGAGTGGTGCTGGGCCGCTTCTAAAGCCTAGTCACGTCCTCCTGTAAACCCTTAAAAACTTTGGAGAAAAACTGGAGAGGACACATGTAGAATATCCAGTGTGTCTTGGGGATGGGGCCCTGAGGCGGTGGCAGCTCTTTATGATCTCTGCCCTTGACCCTGGACTCACCTGTCCCAAACTGCCTTATTCAGGACATAGTGATTCTAATCTTAACGTGAGGATGCTGTTAAATTCCTGTTTTTTTAAAAAACTTTTAGAACAATCAGTTAGCAAACAGTAGCAATTCCAAGATGCTTTTCAGCCTGAAGCCTATAACACTGGCTTTATTATAGGCCTGGGAAAGCTGGGGTCCCCTGCAATTTTAGTAATGGCTTTCATACACAGTGCTGTGGACCCCCCAATAAATGTCAGTGCAGCTCCCCACGATCAGTGGTGAGAGTCTCCCCTCCATTACTGTCACCTTCAGACCCTCTTGGAGCCCTTTGTAACCTGAAGGGTCAGATCTGGAGGTGGAGGCTGGCCAGGGCTGCTCCTCTGTCAGCCTTGCTGTGGGGCTATGGGTGTCCTGAAAGCAGACCCTGTTCTTTGTCCCTCCTCAACCCCTCGCTGCACCTTGGTCCTGCCACATAGGACCTTCAGAGGCATTTGGACTGCCTGGGGTCTCTGAGTCCAGATGACACCTTCCCACCCCTGGAGGTGGGGTGTGGCGCCGTGTAGGTCAGGGGCTCGATAATAAATTGACGAGTGATTTTCCTTATAAATAGAACTTACATGCTCTATTGTGACAGGTCATCTGGATTTCTCATTTGATTCAAAACTTCTTTAGCCAGTGGTGCAGTTTGCTTGTTTTCCAGGTCATTATGCATCCGTTAAAACCCCGGATCTCCATCACCAAAGGTGTCATCTACATCGCAGTCATCTGGACCTTGGCTACCTTCTTTTCACTCCCACATGCTATCTGCCAGAAGTTATTTACCTTCAAGTACAGGTGAGATCACCTAGTAGGGAGCAGCCTGGGGACTCAGAGGGCTTTGGCAGAGGTGCATGGAGCCCTCTCCCAATCTCACAGTTGCCAGTGCCTGACACACGAGCTGTTCTCTCTGCCTCTCTCACTTTCTCTTCTCTGCATTTTTTCTTCTTTTTCTCATCTTTCCTCCTTAACAACTTTAGCTTCCTCCTTATTCTCTGACCTGTTGGTCTTCAAGGCCAAGGCAGTATTGATTAGCTAGTGTCACAGGGAGCATGTACTGTCACAGACTGAGCTTTGAAATCACCAGTCCTTGTTTAAGTGGGGCTGTTTAAATTCTCTTGTACAACCTACAAAATATGTCTCTGTGTGTCTGAGGCAGAATGCTCTACCTCCCCCTACCTCTTATTCAGGTTTCTTTCTCATACACTCTCACAGAATGAGAATTTCCTTCAAAGCACTCAGTTTTTTAAATGTAAACACTTGTGTGTGCTACTAGTTTATAAAGGCAAATGCCCCCACTAGATTGTAAGGTTGGGGAGAGCTGGCCCCATTTCTGATTTTGCTACCTTGGTATCCCTAGCACCTAACTTACCTGTCCCCACGTAACAAGCCCTGAACCCATATTTACTGAATGAATGAATGAACTTGGAGTGATTTTTTGTCAGTTCATAGTATTTTTAGATGTAGTTCCTTAGAAACAAGCCCCAAGACAAAGGAAGGCCATTGTGCCTGTGTTTTTTAAAGGAAGTGCTTCCAGGAGTAACGGGTAAGGGAGTGGGGAGGCAGGACAAGGAAGTAGGAGAGCTTCAGGAAAGGTACAATTTGGGAGGAAGCTGCAGCCTGCTCCTCAGGGAGCACTGGTGACAGAGTTTGCCAGCCTTGAGGCAACTGGACCTGTGCTTTCATTTCCAGGCCTCCCTCAGGCAAATGCCACGTCAGGCTCTTAGTGGATCTGTGGGAAGTGTCTTCAGTAGCCCTAGGATAGTCCTAGGCACCTTCGAAGGTCACAGGTGCCAGCTATTTTGGGGAGGGAAGGCAGGAGCTCTGAGCCTAGTACTCTAGAGAGGCAAAGGGGGTCTGAGGGGATCCTGGGGGGTACTGCTTGAGTGTCCCCCAGTGGCCTCATGCTGCCCCACCTGAAATAAATGCACACTCTCCTGTGATACAAACAGGGTCAAGAGAACAAACTCTGAAGGCCAATTTCAACTCACCTAAAAGGCTCCCTCCTGATTCTAGGATACAGGGATGAATTACACATCCACACCCGCTAGCCCGTGGACTCCCCATCTGCCTTCACACGTGGAGGGCTATTTTTTCCCACTAACGAAAGCAAGGAGAGTTCTTTCTTTCACTAGTGATGACCATCATCACGATCACAAGAGCAACAAGCATGTGGTGTGATGAGAAAACAGCCTGTTTGAGTTGCTTCCTAGGTACCCTATAGTCCGAGAACCCACTCACACTGAGTCTGGATGTTTGGATAAGGACCTGAGCTGGGGATCCAGCCACAAGCTCCTGCATTGCTTTCCTGGGGCACCTTTTAAAATGACCCCCCAGAGGTGAGCCTGCAAAAAATGAGTGACTGCTCTCTTCGCCACCTTGTAATAGGTGCTTACCACCCTGCTCTCTGCCTCCTGCTGGCTGATGACCTGGGAGGGAGGACTGCCCTTCCCCCGGCTGACTGCACCCCTGTTCTTAGATTTGTGAGTCCTAAATCTTGTGACTTTACTTTCTTTGTGAGAATGTATTGAAATGGTGCCTTTAAAATGGCCCCCGGGCTTTTTCAGTTCCCCAAAATGGGAGCCTGGAGACCTAGGGAGCTACCTGCTGCCCCATGTGGGTGGCTTGCACCTCCTCATTCAGCAGGTCATAACCTGCATATTCTTAACACACCAGCTGTGGGTTTTCCAACCCACCTGAAGATTCCTAAAAAGCTTGAAGAGAACTGGGTAGATTGCATAGAAAATAAGTATTTTGTTCCAGTATTGCTATTTCCATTATCAAGACCCATCATGCACTTTGCCCATTGCCCGTTCCTTAGTTTCCCTCTGCAATGGGAGTAGGTGGTCCAGTGGGGAATTCCTGAGCTGTGCTCCCAGGATGTGTTAGTTCTAACACAAAGAACTCCAGTGTTGCATTCATTTAATGAACAGATATTTTCTGGGCCTCTATTATAGGCTAAGAATAATACAATGTTAAGAGGACACAGAGAGATCCAGGTCTCTTCCTTCTCTTTATAGACTTTCAGCCTAGTGAGAAAGCCAGAAATGTAATCAGATAATTAGGCTGCAGCATCAAAAGTGCTGGAATGGATGTACCAGGAGCCCAGTGGAGGGGAGGCTAGTGCTTCTGGGGCCAAGGCCTTTCCAGACTAATTGCAGCCCCTCCTTCTCTCTCTGTCTCTGTATCTCTGTGTCTGCGTCTCTGTCTCTCTCTCCCCCTGCTTTCAGTGAGGACATTGTCCGCTCCCTGTGTCTGCCAGACTTCCCTGAGCCAGCTGACCTCTTCTGGAAGTATCTGGACTTGGCCACCTTCATCCTGCTTTATGTCCTACCCCTCTTCATCATCTCTGTGGCCTATGCCCGTGTGGCCAAGAAGCTATGGCTGTGCAACACGATCGGCGACGTGACCACAGAGCAGTACCTGGCCCTGCGGCGCAAGAAGAAGAAGACCATCAAGATGCTGATGCTGGTGGTGGTCGTCTTTGCCCTCTGCTGGTTCCCCCTCAACTGCTATGTTCTTCTCCTGTCCAGCAAGGTCATCCGTACCAACAATGCCCTCTACTTCACCTTCCATTGGTTTGCCATGAGTAGCACCTGCTACAACCCCTTCATCTATTGCTGGCTTAATGAGAACTTCAGGGTGGAGTTTAAGGCATTGCTGAGCATGTGCCAGAGGCTGCCTAAGCCTCAGAAGGAGCAGCCACCCTCCCTAGTCCCTTCCTTTAGAGTGGCTTGGACTGAGAAGGGCAATGGCTGGAGGTCAAGAGTAGCCAACAGCCTCCTGCCCTCCCCACAACTGCAGCCGGGGAAGACATACCTGTCATCTGTGGAACGCATTGTGGTGATGAGTTAGAGATGGTTGGGAAGAGGCAGAGGCAGGGCTCTGTCTCCAGTGGAGACTGGGAAAGGGCCTGAAGACAGGGCCTGGAAAAGAGCCTGTCCTCTCATACGTGCCCTTCATCATGCTGGAAACAAGTTCCTGCAGAAACTGTAGGACTCTTGAGATCTTAGGAAACTGCTTAGCTTCCTAAGCCATGTTTAATGTAAAAACTAAAAGGCACCTACCAACTAGATACATGTTTATGAATTCCTGTCTCGGAAATGTTATGAGGCATATCAGCCTGGTTCACTGAGCCAGAGAACAGGACAACTTCAGCGCAGATGGAGGCTGAGTCAGGCAACTGCCTCACCGCCCTCCCTGCCACTGAGCATCCATTAAAGGACACCTGATTCATACTTTGGGTGTGCTGACCCAGATGCACAGAGCTGTGTTTGAAGAGGGTTCATTGGCCAGTGCAAGGTTAGGGGAGCCAGGGCTAGCATGGAGGTTTTCACCTTCACTTTCTGAAGTCATTGGACCAGGATGAATCACAATTCTGTTGTGGCTTGTCCTGATATATGACAAGAAAGGACCGATTTGGTTCTTTAAACACAAAAAAGGAAAATGATTATTAAAACTTCGGAAGATTCAGAAAAGCACAAAGAAGAAAATAAAAATCATCCCCTTCTCCCACCACTTGTGATAAGTTGTTAGCCGTGGATTTATTTGCAAGTTTTCTTTTGTGTGTGTCCTTTTCATTTCATTATGAATTGCACTTTTCCATGCAGAGATACAGGGGCATAGCAGAGAACTCTGGAGTGTCTCTCCCAGGAATAATGTCCACCAGAGGAGTGAGAAGAGGTAGGAGAGGAACCCACGGAGAAGACTGTCATGGAGTGGACAGACTGCCTTTATCTTGTAGTCAGTGGTGAGGGCCCTCTTCTCAGGTGGCAGCCATTGTGATGAGCCGGGGAGCAAAACTCACCCAAGAGGTGTATGTCCTTTTCTCCTGCAATCACACAGAGCAAGGGGTGGGAAACATTGTCCTGTTTTCACAGGGGATAAAGGAGCAGGCCTTCAACATGCTAGAAATCATTGTGTTTAGACACCTTACCCTGCAACCTGTGTACACAGGCCATTTCTCTGTGTTGTCTGAATAATAAGGCTTCTTCATTGTCCACGTCGTCCTGGCAGGTCACACGTCACTTGCAGAAACCTGTGGTATCCCGATAATCCTTAAGGACTCAACTTGCCAGAGAAATCTCATTCCAGAGACTGAGAGTTTTCATCACCTGCCATCTGGTCCTGAATGACTCACTGTGTCATGCAGAAGAGAGGCATGTCAGGCAGAATAGAGCTTGATCTGCCAACCCTTCACAATTGCCACTGTCACTGGTTTTAGGTTTCCTTCTAGCACCAGACAGATCCAGGGAGCAAAGCATGGATATGGAGCTGAGTGGAAAACAGGTTTGGGGAGAAGGGGTTTGTTCAAGGTTCACTTAGATCTCGTGGCTAATGGAAACTGAATTTGGTCATTTCACTTGCTTCCCTATAATGAATCATGAGGTTTTGTTATACTCTTCTATTCATGAGGATGTTTGGAAAGTTCAGGATATAAAGTTTGAAAAATCATCTTCTGAACAGTGGTAAAAAACTGACTTTCATGGAGCAGAGGGAGCTTTCTGAGCCTGTGGGGATCCCCAGATGGACTTTTTCTGGCCAAATGGCTCCCTTGTCTGTGCCTGTTGTCTCTGTAGTGTCGAGAATCTTACCTTATTGCTGCCGAGGAGACTCTGTGAACCAGGAAGAGAGCAGGAAGCAGAGCCACAAAGTCAATTAACTTTGCCCCCTCTCTCTGAGAGCATCTAGAAATGGTCGAGTCACAGAGAAGCCTTTTCTCAGGAAGGACTCACAGCGGGCCTATTAGGTCTGTCTCCCGCCTGGACCTTGTCTGCTCCCCTCCCCATGTCCCCTACGTGCCTCAGAGCAAAACGTGATTTGTATTTGTGAACATGAATTTTGTCAAACTCGAGTCTTTCCAATGTGCTGTAATGAGGACTTTATTGTAAATTGCTCCAGTCCCAATAAAATCATTTTGGGTGTGTGAACTGTGCTTCTCAGGCGTGTGATTAGGCCACAGTCAGTAACCTCTAAAAGAGGGACCCACACAGGTCAGATGAGGAGAGCTTGGGGAGCCCCTGCTTGCACCATTGCATGTTACAGCTGAGGCAGCACAGACACAGATGGTGAAGAGCCAACCAAAGACCTCGGACTCAGTGTGGCGCTTCTTCCACTGAGCTGGCTGCCAAGTCCCCTCTCTCATGATTAGGAATCTGTGCTGTGTATTTTAACTGGGGCTCCATCTGTCCCTTGGAGATTCTGGAGGAGGTGAAGCTGCCACTCAAGCCTTGAGATTGGGTCTCCCACTAGCAGTGTGCGGTGTGTACCACAGTCCCGTGTTTACCAGGATGTCTGGCCCATTGGGCCCGGAGTCCCCATGTCCTGCCAGATGAGCTGAGTAGGAGCCTTCATTGTGTACATAATTACCATGATGCCATCCACAGCCCAGGAAAGCGATTTTAAATAATTTCACAGAAGGTTGTACATAGGGATAATTTACGGAGCCTCAGAGAAAATTTGAAAGAAAAATTAAAAGCAGAGGAGAAGGAGAAGGGAACTGAGTTTTGCAAACACCTACTATGTGAGATACAGTACTGAATGTTTGTGAGCTCATGATCTCATTCACCTTAATGGCAATTCTCCAAGGTGGACATTATTATTTCTACACTGCGGATGAGGAAGCCGAGGCTCAGCTAACAATCACACAGCAAAATTGGGAAAGTGCTACTTCTTGGAGATTAGGTTCTGACAGGACATATAGAAAAGAATCTTAATGTGTTTTGAATCCAATGTTTTATAAATTCCCTTGATTATGAGACATTTTTTGGATAAAACCTGTTAACTGCCCTAAAACCCAGTGTTTGAATTACATGCTTTGGGAAGTGCTTAACTTTCCCAAGACCCTTTGCAGCTCTGTGGCCAATGAGGCCTTGGTTCTAATACAGGCAGGACCCCATGCTGCCTTGTGAGCTCAGTTCTGGTGAAAAGCGACTTCCAAACAAGTCCTAAGTGACTCCCAGATTGCTGGTGCCCTGCTTGCCTGTCAATGGCAGCCTGCCAAGGCAAACAGTACAGCTGTCCCAGCCAGCCCAGGCCTCGGGGTCCTCAGACAGCACAGGCAGACCTCAGCCACTCCGCAGTGCTCCAGGCTGGTCATGATGTGCCTCTGGGACCTCTAAGCCACTGTGCAGGCTCTGAGCTCCAGGGTAATAGGAGCTGTGCCAGAGTGGGCTAGCGGGAAACTGAGAAGTTTAGGTCTGGAGCAACCACTGTCTTAGAAGGTTGCTTGAAGGTGGTAGAAGATGCTCCTGCTGCTGTGGGGTCATGTCAGCATCTTGCTTGGGCATCTCTGTGTGTTTGTCCCCCATCCTCCGCCCCACCACTTTCTTTGATTTCAAGGAGCGGTTGGGGAAGGAGTAAATAAGATACATGCAATGCTGGATGCGCTCTGAAAAACAAAACAAAACAACAGTGTGTTTAATGTGAGAAAGCCCCGGGGTTCAGTCCCTTTCTGAGGTTTTGCTGCCTCTCCTGCTGGGAACAAGCTGTCTGCAGCTTCATGGAGGCAGAGTGCTGGATGTTAACAGAATCCCTTCCAGGAGACCATGCTGCGTTTAGTCATCAGGTCTCCTTAGGCTCCTCTAGAGCCAGTCAGACCTGTCCAGTGTGCCCAGGCCACAGAGGACTCATGTCAAGCTCTCAAGGAAGCTCCTTCATTAGGTTTGAGATGAAGAATATAGACCCTCACACTTCTCATCTAAATGGGGAGGGGGGCCAATAGGCAACCAGCTCTCTCCAAAGAATTTTTCCCATAAATTTCTCTCCTCCAAATGCAAGCCCTCCCTATATGCTTGATTTAGCTTGATTTTACAAGGAAAGAATGTATCGCCCTGGCCAGGTGGCTCAGCTGGTAGGAGTGTCACCCTGTACACCAGAAGGTGGTGGGTTCCATCCCGGTCAGGGTGCACGCAGGAGGCATCTGGTGGATGATTCTCACTCACAGTGATGTTTCTCTTCCCTTCTCTCTTTCTCTCTCCCTCCTTCCCTCTCTCCCTTCCCCTCTCTCAAATCAATAAACATACCCTTGAATAAGGATTTAAATTTTTTTTTAAAGAAAAGGCAGTATGTTTCGAAGTCTGTCTCATGTTCACTGTGGTGTCCAATGGATAACCAAAGAATGGGTCCCTCAGTGAAACTGAAAGCAGAAGGGTCCAACTTGAATGTCCCATGTAACATTCTTAGATGCCAGGGTTTGGAGGCTTCTGTGCTGGGCAGAGTGCAGGCAGTCAACCAGATGTGACCACTTTAAAGGGAGAGCTGTCTAGCTCTGCTCTTCAGAAAGCAATGTTCTCAGATAGAGGCTTGATTTTCCTCTCAGGGAAACTGTAATCTCTACTTTTCCTTATTATGGGAGGTTTTGCTGAAGTGCTTTTTCTCACCTAAATTTGTTTTATTGAAGTTCCTTGCCTCTGTTAGATCCTAAGAGCATTTATTTGGCTATCACTCCAAGACTTCTCCTTCCTTCTTGTAGATCCAAGGTTATCTATAACTATATATCTGTCTCTGTCTCTGTGTCTATATCATCTCTATATCTTTATCATCTATATATCTGTCATCTATTTATCTGTATTCTCTATCTCTATCTACACCTCAAAAACCAGAATTATCTTCTGGAGCTCAGGCCCCTTGTAGCACATGTTTCCCCTGCTGGATGGGTATTCTGGGAAACTATCCGTGTTAGTGGACCAGCTGGCGTTGTTGTAAGAGGCTGCATTTAGCTTCAGTGAATTTGTTTTGAAGACTCTTTCAGTGCATTTGCCCATTTCATGATGGGTGATTTATGAGCGCACCTGCACACATCTTGCTGAGTGTTCAGAAGTTTATGACCCAAAACTGGCATGACCCGCATACCCCACCCTCCCTGTTCACCTGATCTTGCCCCAAACAACATGTTTTTTTGTTTGTTCCCCTGGATGATAAAGTCCATAAAGAGAAATGTTTTGCCAATGTGGAAGAGTTGAAACAAAAAATGGCAGAAGCACTAACAACAGTTCAAGAACTGTTTTGAGCAGTGAAAAAAAAGTCTTGATAGATGTATTGCATCAAATGGAGAGTACCTTGAAGGTGACAGGTTTAAACATGTAAGAATAAATGCACAATTTTTAATAAATAATTTCTGTTTTTTCTTGGAGTCCTCCCTTGTGTATAAAAACTTTATGTTGAGCTCATCCTACAATCATACTAAACCAGATTTCATTCTAGTAGATTTTGGGGTGGATTCTTTAGGACTGTCTGTGCACATGGTCAAGTCATCTGTACATAAAGACAATTTCTCTTCTATCTGATATATATGACTTATATATCTTTTTTTCATTTTATGGTGCTAACTAGATTTTCCTGTACAGCAGTGAACAGAAGTGGTGAGCATGGGTTTCAGATACATTGTTTAGTTTTATGATTTTCAATTGGTTCCAAATTTTGGCCATTCTAATAGGTGTGTAGTGCTAACTTGGTTGAATTTGCGTTTTTGTGACAACAAATAATAGGGAATGTCTTTTCATATGCTGACTTGCCATCTGTGTATCTTCTTTGGTGAGGTGTCTGTTAAGGTTTTGGGCCCATTTTTGAATCAGGTTTGTTTGCTTAGTGTTGAATTTTAGTTCTTTCTAACATTCCATCAAGATATGTCTTTCACAAATACTTTCTCCAAGTTTGTGGTTTGTCTTCTCATTCTCTGGACATGATCTTTCACAGAGAAGAAGTTGTTTTAAATAATTTTGTGCCATTTTTATGCTTTTTATCTTCAAGAACAATTGCCAGAACTTTCTCTGCTGTCACAGATGTCCTCTCCTTCCCTTGTTTGATTATTTTTTATAATTTCTGCTTTTCTTTTTACTGAGATTATCAATCTGTTCATTCACTATGAGTATATTTTCCTATAAAATATTTAAATGGTTATATTAGTGACTGCTTTAAAGTTTCTTGTCTACCTATTTCAACATCTAGGTTATTTTAGAATTGTTTTCTACTGGTTGATTTTTTTTTTCTAGAATATAGGTCATATTTTTCTTTTTTCTTTTTGCCTGTCTGGTGATTTTTCATTAATTAATATTATGATGGTATGATGAAGACACTCTGGATTTTATATTTCTGTGATTAAGTGTTTTTTTGGTTTGGAGGGATCTTTTGTTTGTTTTTTGTTTGTTTTGGTCTAGGAGGCACTTAACCCTGATATTGCCTGTGGTGGGCTTCAGATGACATTGTTTTCAATTTCCTCAACTTCCACCTGCTATTTATTAGGAGGGCCCTCTGGTGTCTTCAAAACACATACATAGGTCAGTGGTCTGGCAAGGATTTTGGCTCCATTTATGTTAAGACTTTGTGGTTCACCCCTTCTGTAGCACCATCTCCTCCACAATTTGTACCCTAACTTCCAATCACTTCACAAGCACTGGCTTTTGGCCACCTTGAGCTTCATGCATACTGAGAAATGTCTGCAGACAAGCCTCAAGTTCTCAAATCACACAAATTGTAATGTGTTTTAGGAGTGAACTCATTCAATTCCCACATGCTTTTTGTCCCTTTCCAGGACCTTCATATAGTTGCTGTAAGATATTTTTCTAGATTATTAGTTGTAAGTATAGAAAGATTAATCTGACCAAGCTGTTCTGCCATCACCACTCAATGAGTTTTGAAGGTAGTTTCTTGACTGAGGCTTTCCATACCCCGTAAGAAGTATGAATTTGGTCCCACATCCAAAAATAGAGCTGGCTTAGATTTCTGATTTCTTGTGGGTTCAGGATGAGTGGGAGGCTTCCATATCACTTCCCCGGCCAGTCAGTATTCTAGTTCCACTTCTGCCATTCAATCAGCACAGCCGATTACAGGCTTCCAGCTGTAGGCAGGCAGTTGCAGCCCTGACTCTCCACCCTCCATCCCCCATGAATGTGGGCTTTGTGTTCACAGAGGCAGTCTAACCTCAGCATCAGACACGTACACTCAATCCTGATGTCCCCGTGGGCATTCTGATAGCAACTCCTACTCGCCAGTCTGTTCATTTACTCCTTGTTGATGGAATTTACATTTTTCACAGAGAATCTTGCATCAGCCCAGTCATACATTTTTAACAAAATTCCAATAATTCATTTTGTGTAAGGGTTTCTTAAAATATTTTTAAAAATCTAGTTTCTATCATACATTAACCACTTGAGACATGGAATGCAATTTAATCAATTAAAAGCTTACTTAAGAGTCACCATACACCAAGAATGAGGTGTACATTTTAGACATTATGAGCAATCCAAAGAAAATTGTAATTTTATAGGTAAATGAAAACATTCAGAAAATGTTTAATAAATATTTATTGATCCAGGCATTCTAAGTACTAGAAATACAGTAGTGAGTTCACAGTGCAAACCCTTAGTATGAAGCATTACCATCTCTTTTACAAATGAGGACATAGAAACTCAGAGAAGTGAAACTGATGTGACTTTTCCAAGTTCACACAATTGGTAAGAAATTGGTACTGGATGTCAGACCCAACTTTCTAGTCCCAGTGGTCATACTTTCCACCACTATTCTGTGCAGTTCTGGGTCTTGCCAAGAGTTCCCAGCAACCATCTTTAAGGTCTGAAGTAGATAGCTCGAGGAGGAGGCGGACTTGAAGGGTGGTTTAAATACCTGGCTTTGATACTCTTGGGGATGCTGAATGAATTTGGAGCCTCTCTGGGTTATACCAGGAAACCCTACATCAAGTAGATTCTTGGCAGTCACTAATTTAAATTTGTGGCTTCAGCAATGCACTCAGGGAACCAGAGGTCCACGATGTGTAGTAATTAACAAACCTGAGGCATGATTTTTTTAATCTTTCCAAGTTTTTCAATATTATGTTTAAAGTTTTAAAGATTATTGAGCATGGAAAATATCAAAATAAAAACAAGTCTTTGGGCCAACTACCTTTATCCATTGTCTCACACTTTAAAGGCAGCTACTTTTAACCATTTGAGTGACAGACAAGTAAAGTATGTAGGGTTAATATAATACCCGTTTGTAATCCTGTCTTCCTTGCAGCTAAGGATGACCACATTATGGTTTGTGCTAAAAATATAAGCTGGTGCTATCTTTTCTCTCTTACTTCTTATTCTTGTCTGGGATGAGGATTTAATGGCTAGAGCTGCAATGCCCAACTTGTAAGCACGAAAAAAAGGCCAAGAGAATTGCAGTGAAGTTGGCTCTGACAATGGGTATTTCTGAACCATGCCAGCAGCTGCTTCCCCCAACACTGCATGCTATGGGGGTTGGTGGGGTGAGGTGGTCAGTTCTTTCGTCCACAATCGTCAGATTTCTCATTAATAGAAGTTAAAGCATGCCTAAATGGTTCACCTCTCTAACTGTAAATATTATATTTAAAATTGCCCTTTCTTAATTGAAAAATAGAAAATTATTTAAAAAAACCCCAAATTCCCCTTTCTTGAATTCTCTCCAACATCTATTGATTCCTTGCCTTAAAACATGAGTAATTAACTCACAATCCCCTATTTCCTTTCTTCTCCTGGACTCTTTTTCAGACCCTCAGCACTTCCTACTTTTGTTAGTTACAAATCATTTAAAATCCAACTAGAGAGGTATCATGTTAGTCTGCTAGCTCGGCCATAACAAAATACTACCGATTAAACAATAGGCATTTATGTTCTATGTCTGGTTCTGGAGGCTACAAGTCTAAGATCAAACCAGCTATCAGGGTTGGTTTCTAGTAAGGCTTCTGTTCCTGGTATGTGGCCATTCTTCCGTATGCAGCAGGTAGGGACAGAGGGTGGAGTTAGTTCTCTGATGTCTTTTCTTCTTACAAGGATGAAAATCCTATTGGATTAGGGCTTAACCTTTATGACCTCATTTGACTTTAATTGCATCCCTAAAGGCCCTATATCCAAATATATTCCTGTTGGGGGCTGGGGCTTCAACATATGAATTGGTGGGGGTGGGGGCACACAATTCTATTCATAACAAGTATCATAAATAATTTGATAAAACTCCCTTTTCTCATTCTATTACATTTATACCACTTATTTTGATTACCTTCTATGAAAAATAACTAAAGTAGCTTTCTACACTTACTTCTAAGAGGAAGTAACTGTGATTGTCCAGGGATTAGAGGTTCAGATTATGTCAAGAGAGGGGCATATTAGGAAGGATTTAAGTTTTAATGTGAACAGGACCAATTCATACAGAAAAAAATGTAAAGAGATTTTTAGGCACTTTCAGTGAGTGTTGAGTGAGACCTAGTTTGTCCAATAAGTAGAAGATAAAACTTGAGTGAAAAATGAAAACTTAATTAACTTAGATTGTGAGGTTGTATATAGGAAATATGACTTTTGGCTAAAATGTAATTTGGAGGGCAATTAGATGGTAGTATTAACATTTTCATGTACCGTATTTTTTTGGACTATAAGATGCACCTTTTACCACATCAAAAATGTGGTAAAAGGTGCATCTTATAGTCTGGTATGTCATTCTGCAGGATCTGCCAAAGCTTTGGGAATACCCCTTGAATATATTAGGGATCTGCTGTCTTGTGTCAGTGAGACCTAAGAGCTTGCTTTTTCCTTCTTTTGAAGGTCAAATAATGAAAGTTCAGTATATGTAGTTTGGTGAATATATATCATTAAAACTATATGATGCTAGAAATAGACATATCTGAGGATGTGTAGGACTTAAGGTTGCCCTCAAACTTCAGCACAAGGAAAAGCATGTATAGTGGTTTAAAAAAAAAATACAAAGAGTGAGTGAACCCATAGCTTAGAAAACATGGTAGATTTTTTTTCATTAATTCTATTCAAGGAAAAATGGTTTTTGAGCCTCAGTCCCTAGGCAATGGATAATTTTATCTTGCTATCCCCTCCCCATTTTATTTTTACTAGCTGGAGTCTGATCTTGGAAGTGAGAAATGAATCACTGCTGCTGATGAGTCCAAAGGAAGGTGGAGCTGTTTTTGATGAAGGGTGGTGTCATAAGTATTTTTAAATAACACTTTAATTTCAAATTATTCTAAGTCTTTCTAACTAAACTAAATAAGAAGCAATGAGTTGAAATTACAACGAGAAGCAATTAGACTTTGACAGAAGAGAGAAGCTCTCAGAGCAGTCTCCATGCAAGGCTTTAAAACATGGAATTATTTCCTCAGGAAAACTGAGAAATTTCTCTTCTTGGAGTTGCTTGTCTGGAGAGTGAGGCTCAGTGAAGAGTCTTTTGCTGGGTCTTTGTTTTGTCCTGTGCCTTTGAAGCCAGGTAGGGCAGGAGAGTGTAGTAATTAGTGCCATGGCTCTGTTAGGACTGGACAGACTGGGGCGTAAATCCTTTTCAGCCATGTGAGCTCTTGGGCAACTGGATGAACTTCTCTGAGCCTTAGTTTCATTACCTGTAAAATGAGGTAGTTGTAATGTGAGGTAGCATGTAATGTGAGTACATATTTGTATTGTTCAGTAGATGGTAGCCTTTGTTATTGCCTATAAGCTTCCCCACATAGCTCAGAAAGGAAGAATGAAAGGAATTAACATCAATGGACTAAAGACTGGGGCTGAGGCTGTGCTTCAGCTTCCCATTCACTCCCTCACCCACTTAATTTTTACAACTTCCAGGTGAGGTTTGATTCTTCCCATTCTTTATCCCTGTGTGTTCCAATTCTTGAAACTTTTGTTTTGGTTGTGATTGGTTTGTTTAGGGAGCATCTGCATAAATGTATTTGAAGGTCACTGACTTGGAGCACACTGTGGGCAAAGGGGGCGTGTTTACTCTGTTTTTAGGTGGCTTTGTACACTGCCCTCCTCAGGATTATCTTGGCTCTTAAAACTAAGCTACTTCCACACTGAGGAGTCACCATCTGTTTTTTGATAAACTTGTTCCCACATCAGAAGAAAAGCCACCTTTCTCTCTATTGCTATGGCTGTCTCCAGAGAACCTGGTTCTGACCACCTGGCTGATCACAAGAGAAAGGAATGGGCCTCTTCTTACCCACTTAGGGGCCTGTTTATGTGTGCTGTTATGTGTTGAGTACGTTAGAATTTCATAGGGTTTCATTTTTAGTAGTTACCTCTCCGGCTCAAGGGTTCTCTTTACAACAGCAAATACCTCAGCGAATATGTATGTAAATGATTAGTTTTCAGTGCAGGAACTCAGAGCCTCCACCAGAGCTTGGACTAGGGTGAGGTGAGTGAGGTGCTGAGCTCACAAAGTTTAAGGAGGCACTTGCTTAACCATGACAGTGAGTGCCATCTTAAATTTTGCTTTCTTGGTGTCTCATTTGCCTCACCCCTGGTAACCCAATGGTTTCCAAAGTGGCCTGCAAGTATCATTCTTGTCTCTTCCAATTAATTCTTCTTGTCATGGGTTAAAGTGACTCAAAGCCAAGCCTATGATTTCCTGATTAAAACACTGTAATGGCCTCTGTTACCTACAAAAACCTACCTACCCCTGTTGCCTCACCTTTCCCACTATTACTGCTCCAGCTCCAGCTATGCTCACTTACCGACTTGAAGTTACATCAATGTTCTGACCTTATTTTCTAAGGGTTTCTTTTTTAACTCCCATCTGTCATTCAAATATCAGCTCAGGATCACATCCTGACCCCCAAGTCTGGGTTAGGATCCCCTCTTCTGTGAAAGCACAGGACTCTAATTTTCCTCTAGATCTTTGTATTATAATTATTTCTTTGCTTGTCTCTCTCTCCCATTAACTTGTTTGTTGCCTGTAACCCCTCTTCTGGGTATCAACCTGAAAAAATTGAAAACACTTACGTGCAAAGATGTATGCACCCCCACGTTCACTGCAGCATTATCCACAGTGGCCAAGACATGGAATCAACCAAAATATCACCTGAGAGATGATTAGATAAAGAAGATGTGTGCATATATACAATGGAATACTATTCAGCCCTAAGAAAAGATGAAATACTGCCATTTGAGACAACATGGACGGACCTTGAGAATATTACACTAAGTGACTCCCTTTAAAAAAAAAAAGATATTGTTTATTTATTTTTAGAGAGGGGAAGAGAGAGAGAAAGAGAGGGAGAGAAACATCGATGTGCACTTGGTTGCCTCTTGCATATCCGCCACGGGGGACCTGGCCCACAACCCAGGCATGTGTCCTGACAGGGAATTGAACTGGCAACCCTTCAGTTCACAGGCGGGCACTCAACTCACTGAGCCAAACCAGCCAGGGCAGAATTCACTAATGAAGCCATCTGGTCTTGGGCTTTTAGTTTTGGGGAGGTTTTTGATGGTTGTTTCAATTTCCTCACTGTTGATCAGTCTATTTAGATTTTCCAGTTCTTCATGATTCCATCTAGGGAGGTCATATATTTCTAGGAAGTTATCCATTTCTTCTAGGTTATTGACATTGGTGACATCATTTTTTCATAGTTTTCTTATATGATCCTTTGTATTTCTATGATGTCCTGTGGTTAACTTCTCCCTTTCATTTCTGATCTTGTTTATGGGTCTTTTCTCTTTTTTCATTGATGAGTATAGCCCCGGGTTTGTCAATTCTATTAATCTTTTCAAAGAACCAGCTCTTCGTTTTATTAATTTTTTGCTATAGTTTTTTGTTCTCTGTTTCATTCAATTCTGCTCTAATTTTTATTATTTCTTCTTACTTTGGGATGTTTTTGTTCTTCTTTTTATTTCTTTACAATGTAATGTTTGTTTACTTGAGAATTTTTTCTTGAGAAAGGTCTTAATAATATAAACTTCTCTCTTATTATTACTTTTGTTGCATCCCAGAAATTTTGATATGTCATATTGTCATTCTTATTTGTCTCTATACATCTTTTGATCTCACATTTTAATTCTTCTCTGACCCAGTCATTTGTAGGTTTTTTTCTTTTTTATTTCTTTTTTTGTAGTTGATTTCTACTTTTGGAGCGCTGGGGTGAGAGACTATGCTTGGTATGATTTCAATCTTCTTAAATTTGTTGAGGCTAGCCAACATATGGTCTCTCCTTCAGAATGTTCCACATGCTCTGGAGAAGAATGTATAATCTGATGTTCTGGGATGAAAAGTTCTGTAAATGTTACTTATGTTAATTTGGTTTAATGTGTCATTTAAGGCCAATATTTCTTTTATGATTTTCTGTTTGGATGATCTATCTAGAGCTATTAATGGAGCATTTAGTTCCCCAACTATGATTGTGTTTTTGTCATTTCTGTTAATAGTTGCTTTACATATTTTGGTGCTCCCTGATTGGGTGCATATATTTATTTTTTTTAATTTGTTAAAAAAATTTTATTGTTGTTTGATTAGAGTTGTCCTCATTTTCCCATCATTACTCCTCCCTGCCCTCCCACACACAGTTCTCCCCCCATTGTCCATGTCAGTGGGTCATTTATACATGTTCCTTGACTGCACCCTTCCCTTTCTTTTCCCCCATTACTCCACTCTGCCCTCCCCTCTGGTCACTGTCACCTTGTTCTTTATTTCCATGTCTCTGGTTCTATTTTCCTCACTTGTTTGTTTTATTGATTAGGTTCCACTTACAGGTAAGATCATATGGTATTTTTTCTTTCACCACCTGGCTTATTTCACTTAGTATAATGTTCTCCAGTTCCATCCATACTATTGTGAAGGGTAGGAGTTCCTTCTTTCTGCTGTGTAGTATTCCATTGTGTAAATGTACCTTAGTTCTTTGATCTGCTCATTTACTGATGGGCACTTAGGCTGTTTCCAGCACTTGGGTATTGTAAATACTACTGCTATGTGGTGCATAGGTTCTTCTGAATTGATGTTTTGGGATTCTTAGGGTATAATCCCAGAAGTGGAATCACCAGGTCAAAAAGCAGTTCCATTTTTTTTTTTTTTTGAGGAAATTTTATACTGTTTTCCATAGTGGCTGTTGGGTGCATATATTTATTGAGAAGAGTTATGTCTTCTTGATGTAGTGTCCTCTTTATCATTATAAAATATCCATCTTTGTCTCTTGTTTTCTGTTATCTTGAAATCTATTCTGTCAGATAAACGTATGGCTACACGGAGGGAAGATGGTGGCATGGTAGGAAGGAGCAGATTCCACTTCCTCCTACACATGGGAGAAAAACCTAACTGATCTACGGAGGAACACAGCGAATATCCAACAATATCACAAGATATACGAAAATAGGAGATCAAAAATTATAGCGGACATTGAAAAACCAGACAGTAAGGAGACTGCTTCAGGATAATAAGGGCCCAGGGATCAGCATGGGGACCAGGGAGGTTGCAGCCCCCAGGCCCGGTGCTCCCGGGTCTGCCTCAGGCCATCAGGAGAGAGCTGGATCAACCGCTCCCTACTGGCCAAACAAGGATTGAGCAGCACTAGGGGAGGCCTGGTTGCTTGAAGGCACTGAGAGGGGAGTGAGGACTGAGAGGCAATCACACAGGGGCTGTGAGCACCCACACATAGCCGTGGGAAGAGTGTGCACCCCAGCCTGTGTGACCAAGGGCAGCCTGGCCATGCACCCACACCCCTAACCGAGAGATAGTGTGGTTTTGTCAAAGACCCTGAGCCCACGGCCAAGAACACAGGGAAGGTGAGTGCACTCCGCAGGATCCCAGGAGCTCACAGCCATGAGCTCCAGAGAGTGTGCTTAGGAGGGCCCAGATCCCACACCCAGGATCTTACGGAGAGGCACCAGGCTGGCTCTGTGGAGAAGGCATGGCTAGCCCTGGGGAGAGGCTGTCTGAGTGCTGAACAGGAGGGAGAAAAGTGATACCAATCGCCCATCAGCCTGCTGAAACCAGCAAGACCAGAAAAACTTGCTTGGCCAGTTTGAAACCAATAAGTAGTTTTTTTGTTTGATTGCATGATTTTGTCTTTTTTTTAAAGTAACTTTTTATGTTTTAATTCTTATATTTTATACCTCTCAATTCCTTGTGCTTCTTTTTCTTTCTTTCAAGTATTATTCCTTCTTCCTTTCTTTCCAAATTTATCTCTTCTTCCTTCTATCTTCTGCTGTTTTTCCTTATTTTTTTTTCCTTTTCTTGAACCGGCAAGTTATTGCATAATTGTATTATCATTTTTTCATTATTCTTATATTTTTTATTTTAAAGTATTTTGGTATTCCTCTTCTTTCTGTATAGTCTTTGCTTGGCTGATTATATTGTATAGTTTGACACGTTTCCCCTGTTATCTCATAGTGTATTACTAATTTACTATCCTTCACCTCACCTGTGTCCCATTAGTACACTACTCAAGGTTCTATACTCCCTATTCTTGTTATCTAGATCTCCTGGATTCTGTTCTATGATTGTTGCTCTAATATTACTGTAAATAATAGCTATTCCATACAATTGTAAATACTACACAACACCCCTCCCAGATCTTAGCCCACTTCACAGTTTCCTGAACTCTATTACTGTAGTGGTTAACTCTGTTCTCTCACACACTACACCTATTTACTATCCTTTGCTCTCACCCTACCTCAGAATCTGACCTCCCACAACCTCACTGCTTTCGAGATCCAACTCACAATCCTTCTCTCCCCAACAAGAGTCTTATCTTCTTTCCATCCTTTCTAAAAAGTGGCTAGTGGGGTGGAAGATCACGGTTAACACTATACATAGCCAAAGGATCTCCTCTCTCTTCTCTACTGGCTGCTACTGTAAATATCATAGAATACTCTCTTGCTGTCTAAAACCATTTTGCCTTGCCCTTCCAACTGATCACAAAAAGGTGTAGGGGGAAGCTGTGAACACCAGGATACCTGAAGGAGACTGCACCACTGAATCTCACAGGTTTTCTACCACAGAAGTTCACACCATAAACCAGGGAACCAGAACAGATCAACTTAAGAAACAGAGGCTAACAAGAAAAGTCTCACACAAAAAAATGAGAAGACAAAGAAACAACCCCCAATGAAGGGAAAAGAGGAAGCCTCAGAAAGAATGCTAAATGAAATAGAAGTAACTCAACTATCAGATATTGAGTTCAAGGCAATGATTATAAGGAAGCTCAACGAGCTCACAATGAACTACCAGAAACTACAACAAACTCACTGCAAACTATATCAACATGAAAAAGCAAATAGAAACTATCAACAAGGGCCAAGAGGAAATGAAGAATACAATTTCTGAACTGAAGAACACAGTAGAAGGAATCAAAAGCATGATTGATGAAGCAGAAGATCGGATCAGTGAGCTAAAGGACAAAGCAGAAAGAAACACCCAGAAAGAGCAAGAAAAAGAAAAGAGGCTCAGAAAGAATGAAGAGGGATTAAGAGAAATGCAAGACAATATGAAATGTAATAATATCTGTATAATAAGTATACCAGAAGGAGAAGGAGAAGAGCAAGGGATATAAAACCTATTTGAAAAAGTATTGATGGAAAACTTCCCTAATTTGATGAGAGAAAAAGTCACACAAATCCAGGAAACACAGAGAGTCCCAATCAAGAGGAACCCAGGCCCACCTCAAGACACATCATAATTAAAATGGCAAAATTTCAAGACAAAGAGAGAATCTTAAAAGCAGCAAGGGAGAAACAGGAAGTAACATACAAGGGAGCCCTAATAAGGCTAGCAGCTGACTTCTTAATGGAAATGCTCCAAACCAGAAGAGAATGGCAAGAAATATTCCAAGTAATGAGAACCAGAGGCCTGCAACCAAGGCTACTTTACCCAGCAAGGCTCTCAATCAAGATAGAAGGCCAAATAAGAAGCTTCCCAGACAAAAGAAGTCTAAAAGAATACACGTCCACCAAATGAGCTCTGCAAGAGATACTAAAGGGACTGCTTTAAGGAAAAGAATGAAGAGAGAGAGAGAGAGAGAGAGACAGAGACAGAGACAGAGACAGAGACAGAGACAGAGAGAGGAACACAGGCACGTAAATGGCAATGAATAAATACCTATCAATAACTGTAAACATAAATGGATTAAAAGACATAGAATAACTGAATGGATAAGAAAGCATGACCCACACATATGCTGCCTACAAAAGACCCACCTCAGGATAAAAGACCTACATAGGGTGAAAGTGAAGTGCTGGAAACAAATTTTCCAAGCAAATGGACAGGAAAAAAAAGCCAGGGTAGCAATACCCATATCAGACAAAATAGACTTCAAAAAAAGGACTATAAAGAGACCCAGAAGGTCACTTCATAATACTGAAAGGAAGAATCCATCAAGAAGACATAAACATTGTAAATATATATGCACCCAACATAGGAGTACCCAAATACATAAAGAAAATCTTAGAGGACTTCAAGAAAGATATTGACAGCAACACAATTATAGTGGGGGATTTTAACACCCCACTGTCAAAAATGAACAGATCTTCCAAACAAAATATCAACAAAGATACTGAGGCATTGAACAATGCCCTAAATGAAATGGACTTAATTGATATATACAGAGCCCTCCATCCCAAAGAAGCTAAATACACATTCTTTTCAAATGTACATGGAACATTTTCAAAGACTGACCACATGATAGGACACAAAACAAGCCTCAACAAATTCAAGAAGGTTGAAATCATACCAAGCATTGTCTCCAACCACAAGGGACTGAAACTAGAAACAAACCACAAGGAAAAAACCCAAAACACTCAAAATCATGGGGATTAAATAGTATGCTATTAAACAATGAATGGGTCAAGAATGAAATTGAGGAAGAAATCAAAAAGTTTCTGGAAACAAATGGAAGTGAACTCACAACAACCCAAAACTTATGGGACACAGCTAAGGCAGTCCTGAGAGGGAAGTTCATAGTGATACAGGCCTACCTAAAAAAGATAGAAATATTTCAAACAAACAACCTAACCTTATATCTACAAGAACTCAAGGAACAACAACAAAGGCAGCCCAGAGCAAGTAGAAGGAAGGAAATAACCAAGATCAGAGCAGAATTAAATGACATAGAGACTAAAAGTACAATTCTAACGATCAATGAATCCAGGAGCTGGTTCTTTGAAAAGATAAACAAATCAACAAGCCTTTAAGCAGACACATCAAGAAAAAAAGAGAGAAGACCCAAATAAACACAATCAGAAATAAAAGAGGAGAGATTACAAGCGACATCACAGAAATACAAAGGATTGTAAGAAATTACTATGAAGAACTATATGCCAAGAAATTTGAAAACCTAGGTGAAATGGACAAATTTCTAGAAAAATATAATCTTCCAAAACTCAATGAAAAAGAATCAGAAAGCCTGAACAGACCAATAACAGCAGATGAAATTGAAGCAGTAATAAAAAAACTCCCAAAACACAAAAACCCTGAACCAGATGGTTTCACAGGAGGATTCTATAAAGCATTTAAGGAAGAGCTAATCCCTATCCTTCACAGACTATTCCGAAAAATCCAAAAAGATGGAAGACTCCCAAGCTCTTTTTATGAGACCAGTATCATCCTAATCCAAAAACCAGACAAAGACACAACAAAGAAAGAAAACTTCAGGTGAATATCGCGGATGTTGAAGATTTTATCGCTAAAATGCTCAACAAAATATTGACAAACCACATCCAACAATACACTAAAAAGATCATACACCGTGACCAAGTGGGATTCATCCCAGGGATGCAAGGATGGTACAATATTTGCAAATCAGTCAATGTAATACATCACATAAGCAAAAGCAAACACAAAAATCACATGATCATATCAATAGATGCAGAAAAAGCATTTGATAAGGTATGGCACCCGTTTATGATAAAAAACTCAGCGAAGTGGGAATAGAGGAAGAATTCCTCAACATAATAAAGGCCATATATGAGAAACCCACAGCCAACACCATACTCAATGAGCAAAAACTAAAATCTTTTCCACTAGCATCAGGAACAAGACAAGGCTGTCCACTTTCACCACTTCTATTCAATATAGTATTGGAAGTTTTAGCCACAGAGATCAGACAAGAAAAGGAAATAAAAGGCATCCAAATAGGAAAGGAGGAAACAAAACTGTCACTGTTTGCAGATGACATGATAGTGTACATAGAAAATCCTATAAACTCCACCAAAAAACTGCTTGACCTAATAAATGAATTTGACAAAACAGTAGGATACAAAGTCAATATCCATAAATCAATGGCATTTTTTTATACAGCAACAATGAAACAGCAGAAGCAGAAATCAAGAAAAAAATCCCATTCGATATAGCAAAAAGAAAAATAAAGTACCTAGGAATAAACCTAACCAAGGAGGTAAAAGACCTGTATTCAGAAAACTACACAACACTGAAGAAAGAAATCAAGGAAGACACAAACAAATGGAAATATATACCGTGTTCACAGATTGGAAGAATTAACATCATCAAAATGTCCATACTACCCAAAGCAATTTACAGATTCAATGCAATGCCTATTAAAGTACCAATGGCATATTTCACAGACATAGAACAAACACTTCAAAAATTTATATGGAACTATAAATGACCCCGAATAGCTGCTGCAATTTTGAGAAAGAAGAGTAAAGTAGGAGGGATCACAATACCTGATACCAAATTGTATTACAAGGCCACTGTAATCAAAACAGCCTGGTACTGGCATAAAAACAGGCACATGGACCAATGGAACAGAACAGAGAGCCCAGAAATAAACCCAAGTCTCTACAGTCAATTAATATTTGACAAAGAGGGCAGCAACATAAAATGGAGTAAAAATAGCCTCTTCAACAAATGGTATTGGGGAAACTAGACAGCTATGTGCAAAAAAAATGAAACTCGAGCACCAACTTACACCATACACAAAAATAAATTCAAGGTGGATAAAAGATTTAAATATAAACCATGACATCATTAAAGTTCTAGAGGAGAACATAGGCAGGAAAATCTCAGATATTTTAAGCAGAAACATTTTTACTGGCATGTCCCCTAGAGCAA